>MJUU01034726.1:14660-38220 GCA_002080025.1 Modiolus philippinarum
ACTGCCTTATTTACTCTTTTTCTACAACTTTCAATTGCTTTGTGGTTATCGGCGAAATGC
Source organism: Modiolus philippinarum (assembly GCA_002080025.1). Classification (NCBI taxonomy): domain Eukaryota; kingdom Metazoa; phylum Mollusca; class Bivalvia; order Mytilida; family Modiolidae; genus Modiolus; species Modiolus philippinarum. The sequence continues at coordinate 14,721 of MJUU01034726.1, forward strand.
CAATAGCGACTTGGTAATATTTCGCTCCATATGATTTTTAAATCTGGGAATAACAAAGTCAGTCTCATTACTCCCAGTTTGATGTTTTCAATAAGTTCCTTCGATTTTATGACACCAATATCGTTAGAACCAGCTTGAATAACAGGAAAATCTGGTCGCGCGAACGACCTTATATATTTATCAAATGTAGCTCTAAAGCTCTCCCATTGCATTCCTCGAGTTCCGTACCAGTGCAATGACAGTCCCTTTTGAAAAAGTCCTAAATGTGTGCCCCCTAGTCTGACATGTGCCCTTCTTGACGACCAGTAAACAATCGATGAACCTATAAGCCACACGTGTTTTCTACCTACAACACAAAGTATAACTTAACTAAAGGCGTCTAACCTAATGTAATTTGCATAAGCGTTGTTTTATATTAAGAGTACTTAGTCTATCTATGAGGCGACGACAAAATGTCCTACCTGGTACAATAACTTGACAGGCAAAGTTTAATAGGCCTATCAACGACTGTAATGTTTTAATGCAACTTTTTTACTTTTTAAAACATTCAAGATACGTTCTTTAATTTCTGATAAATTATCTTGTGGTAAACGTAATTCCATTGCAATAGAATCATTTTCTATACCCAAAAATACCAGTACATCAGTGGGTTATACTGTTTTGTCTTCAGCTAACGGAACTCCCCATTTGCGACAAACATTAAAAAAGGTGTTCAATGAATCAATGCATTGGCTAGTGCCCGTTACGCCCCCGAACAAGAAATCGTAGAAGCACAACTTTTATCTTGAACCACGGGCAGTAGGGCAGTAGAATTTTTTTCAAATAGTGCGCAACTAATTGATGCTCCGAATGGAAGACAGCGATCAAAATAAAACTGGTATCAAACCCGAAACCCAGCTGGTCGAAGTCACCTGGCCAGATTTTCAACAATCTAAAAGCAGATTTTATATCTGCTTTTGCAAGAAAAGCACCTTTCCCCAATTTTTGAATCATGCACACCGCGTCGTCAATACTAGAATAACGAACCGTGCAAAGTTCCGGATCAGTGAAATCGTTCACGGACTGACTTCGTGGATAAGACAAATTTAAGACCAACCGATATTCACCTACAGTCTTTTTTGGGACAAGGGCTAAAGGAGAGTAACGGAATGTCGGGAACGGAGGGCATGTAAAGGGGCCGGCAATAGGTTCTAATCGTAATTCCTTTTCTATTTTTTCTCTATCAATATCAGGAAATGTATTAATACTTTTCGAATTCTTTGAAATTGACATCTGTCTTGGGCCAGAGTAATTCAGTTTAAATCCGAATTTTAGCCCATGTACTAATTCTTTCGCTGCAGTTTGATCCGGATTGAGGGCAAGGGAATTTTTGACTACTAAAGAAATGATAGGAGAAACACCCAACTTGTAAATTTCGAACTTGTAATGAACGTGGTCAGACTTAATTCCTACATTTTGATGCGGGGTGTGCTTGGTTGCATTTTGTGCATTTATGATCAAATTTGCACGATCGGCCGAAGGGACAATTTCCGGCATTGAAGCGCCAGCACTTTCTGTCATATTTTTGTGGACCTCCTGTACGAAAAGAATAAGAGTCTTGAGCAACGTGGGATATCTGCCCTTGTCCTTTAGCATCGGGCTTAACGAACGATGCCGAGGGTGGAGGGCTGGACATGGGGAACCTAACACTCTCTGTTGCAATCAACAAAACCCATAATTCCTAATCGACTAAACCCCATGATGATTCTGGGTATCGTACTTTCTTTAGCCGAAATTGCTCATTATACTGAACCCACCCATAATTCATAAATTTTGAGGCAGCGAAACGAATGCTTTGCGTGTACTTCAACAGCTGTTGGGTTTTGGATGGCCATTTCTCTACCACAATGCTCATATAAATAATAAAAGCATTGGTCCATGAATGTATATTGTTAATCCTTTCTGGTTTTTTGTTCAAAACGGTTAATATACCCCCCTCTTAACACAAACTCTCCATCCTGACCGTCTTGTGTCAGCTCTCTGGCAGATTTAAGGAGAACGCTTAACTGAATAAATTCCCCATTCCATATTTTTTCTTTGATCTTGAGTGGAATGTGTGCGGCTACCGGATCAAAAATACTGCCCACCCCTTCAGGATTACAACTAGATTGTGCGATTTCCCCGTAACCATATGCAAATGAGGTTCTTTGTTCGGGATTGCTTACGTTTTGGCAAGTTAAATCACTGTTTAACATACCCTGTACAGTGTTCTGGGGGTTTACCACTTGGTCAGGCTGTGCAACTTGTAGTTGTGCATCAAATTGCGGCATAACTAGCTCATTTCTGTTTGGAATTCTTTCCTCCATTTGTGGTTCTGGTCTTTTATCTGGTCTCACAATGGTTGAAGTAGTATCATTGCTTTCTTGGGTTGAAATTGACGTATTTACAGGCACCATTGATGAACCCGGTAAATTTTGCAATTCGGATTCAGAATCCGCTTCCAAGTGGGTGGGTCTTGTCTTTTCTAGCTTCTTTTTATTTTCCCCCTTCTTTTTCTTTCCATTATTGAAACTTCCCGCGGATCTCTGAGTTGCTGTCCTCTTTATTTTTTCGTCCGATCGTCTGATCTATCTTTTCAATAATGATTAACGCTAATGACGTTGCAGGAGAATATCAACAAAATACGGACCAATATCAGGACGGGCAACGGTTTTCTGGAATAAATTAATACTTTTGTAAAATCTGTGTTATCTTTTAACGATAAACATACATATTGCATGATATAATTATTAATCAATAACAATGACATTTTGTGTTTATTTGGTTCTGTCTGAAGGAAATGTGAAGTGGTCGTGGGTGGAAGATTAGAAAAATTAGAAAAATGAAATCTTGCTGACAGTTTGGCAGAAAATCTGTCCTTTCCCTTAGTGAAATGGATGTGGCACACAATTTCTCTATAGTTTAATTTACTTCAAAAGTATAAGAAACTGGTGATATAATTTGACCTAAAATGGATATTCATAAATCTCGGCCTTCTATTGTTTTTAAGCAATGAGTATAAAAAACGCAGTCATTTTTGTATCAATAACAAAGCATATCTAAATGAATTAAAACCACACTCTTTTTCATAGCAAAGAGAATTACAATTAGTGAAGGAAGTAAAAGATTATTAAGATGCTCCATAGGACAAATGTTAGACATCAAGTCAGCAAACTATGAAGGAAAATCCATGCTTTGTGGTGATCATGATGTAACATCTATTGTACAAAGTCAGTGCCAGAATAACAGGACATGTGTGGTTTATGCTAAAGATGAACACTATGGTGATACGTGTAAATGGGTTAGTGAATTCCTGACCATATCATATAGATGTATACCAAACGGTAAGTTGGATAGTAATACTTCTTACAAAGGAAGTTTTGTAGAAATGAGAAAAACCAAATTTGTCAAAATGTAAAGCAATAGGAGCTAATTTTGTCGTTGCAATTATACGCGATATTCTTTCTGTTAATCATATTTATATAATTAATACATTTTTTTTCATCGTCACATCATACATGAAGTTGCCCATTATTTTTCTTTAAGCAATGCAAAAGGTAAAAAAATATAGCTTCGAAAACCATTGGAGTACATTTTTTTTCGCAGTGGTTCACAATACACGACGTTCAACTTTTTTATAGAAAGGTCGAAAATTTTAAGTAAAATGTAACGACCACATCATTGAATAAAACCCAAAGAATTTTTTTTTGTCCTATAGATATCGATCAAAATTTATCTTGAGAGAGCACTGTGAATTCTATAATCACAGAAGTTTATGTATGGCGACTTGCTTGTCCAAAGACTCCAGAAAAGCTTTGTCAATGGCTCTCATCCAGTGCCTTTTTAATTATTCTTGCTCTACCTCGTATGCCGGTGTATCAATTCACTTCAAAATGGTTCAAGCAAAAAAAGTGCGATTTATCAATAATAATACTGTAGGTAAACCGGAATTTGCCCGGGGCTTTTAAGCTTTAAAGATGGAGTAAAAGAATTGCGAGTGGGAGACGCACAAAAGATGTGTAATATCAAATGTCCAGACTATTTGAAAAAAAAAGATAATGTGAGCGAACGGCATAATATAACACCAGATCAAGTCAATTATCTACATCGTTTTTTTTATTACTATTTCCGATTGGAGTGCGCTTCAAAACTCAGTTAAAGATGTGAAAACTGACTAAAGATTTTTTCTTAAAATGTGAAAATAATGTACATCCAGCAATTTTTCAAAGCAATAAAAAAGTACATGTATGCAATATTGATCTGAATTCACTTAGTATATTCTGCCTCTATGGTGCAAATATTACCTATTTATCGTTTATCTTTTCTATTTGGACTTTTATTTTTATTTTTTTAATTTTTGCTGTTGCCCCATAGAGACAGAATCTGTGGCTGTTTAAAAGTTGTAGATTCGCAATCAAATTGGAATCGGAACTATTTTTCTTCACTTTTATCAAAGTTCCAAGTACCGTATGTATGAAATATCCCTCCTTTACCTCATTTTTACGCTTCATCGTATCTATCCTTCGTTTGACCTGTGGCCATTTTGAATATTGTAATTGTCACGTGATAAAATCGGATTCGGGTATTTATCTTCGAATTCCAAATGTTTGACCGGAAACGTTAATAGTAAGCAAACACGAATTCCACGAAATAGACGAATACCAAAAACTAAGCACTTACAGTGTGAACTTTAAAAAAGAGAGTGACATCAGGTGATACTGAAGGACCGACATGTCGTGCTTCGTATAAGGCTTCCGTTACACTGTCGATGAATATTCAGGCGCGGATGCAGGCAATTAGAAAATGGGGTGTTCCGATTGGAAATGAAAGAAAATTTCGCCGAGTGGAGCGAGGCGCGAAAATTTTTGGGGATATTTCTCAGAAAAACATCAGGATATTCATTAAAAAATACAGGATTGTCCAGAAAAAAGGTGAGGTTCCAACCCCCGGAACCCCCCTCTGGATCCGCCAATAATATTATTGCAACAAAGTTCAGTTGAATTTGCCTCAAAATATTCACAGCAGATAATGGAAATGATCATTTTCACATATGTACAATTTTAAACTATGTTCCATTAACTTCCGTTGTCATTTATTTGTACGTAGAGAGTTTAATTGTTTCCAGTGTATTTATTCCAAATTCTTTCATTATTGATTCAACTGCTATATTTAGGGACAGGATAATATTTACTTCTCTCCAAAATAATTAAACGTTTAAATGTTTTTATGGGAGTTCACGATGTGAGCGCCTTGGTTTTGAATGCTGTGTTATTTATTTCCGTGCTTTGTAGCTGTCTAACGTCATTGGTTTCCGTGTTCTCGTCTTTGCCAAGTTTTTGGACAAAACCACTCCTTTGTTCCTTCGGTATTCTACTGCCATTGTTTTAAACGTTGTAAGTTCCCGCTTTTAGGAATTTTACATTATATTTCAGGGGATTGTTATTATCGCGCGGGTGACGCTCTTTATTACAACGGAACCACGAGCATTACTAAAAGTGGTAGAAAATGTCAATGGTGGGATGATAATAAGCCACATAAACCGAAATATCGTCCAAAAGCAGGTGGTCAGAGGAATTATTGCAGGAACCCAGATAGAGACAATGACAGACCATGGTGCTATACGATGGACCCGAACAAAAGATGGGAGTACTGTGGCATTAGAAATTGTGGTATGTGTTGATGGTGAAGGGAAAGAAAATATGCATTTTCTGAAATAACCGCAATATTAAGTAAGAATAGTATAAGAAGCAAAAGTAGTAAAATATCAGGTTAACGAACCCCTCGAGATTTATATTGAGTTATTGAAATTACTCGTGGAATGGCCATTTAAATAATTGCAGTTTTATAATAATTTGCACATAAGGCTATGATGAGTGTCCGTAGGAAATATGCCAAACCCGACGACGAGTGCAAAAACTTAATGATAACTTATTCTCCACCTGCAAACTCATTTTAGGTTTAAGTAAAAGTTTCAAGTTTCAAGTTAGAAAAATACATATTACAAAAAAAAAAATGAAAATGAAAATACCGAAGTTTCTCAAGTTTGGGATATGGTTATTTCCACAAATCATGTGCCTTTTAAAGGTGTAAATCAAATAAAAACATTTGGAAATCTGACTGTTCATTAAAAACTATTAAGTTGGGTTTTTGGAAGAGGTAATATTTCTAAAACAAGAAAAACCAATAAGATCTTTGCCAACTCATCTTTGTAATAAAAATGCTGTAAAAGGCAACAAAGAATTTCAAATACTTTAATACTTTCTATAACCGGTAATTATTTTGTGATAATTCCAAATATTATTGTAACGTTAATTTTCATGAATAGCAAACGGAAATATTTTTGATATTTCCGTTTGCCCATTAATCCGCTCTGCAAAGATATAGTGCAGCAAATAATTACGCCGTTAACATGGATAACGCAGTCTTTAACGTACAAAATTGGAATTATGATAATTAAACAGTGATTTTTAGGAAATTATGTATGTATCAACTCTAGCAGGTCACTCACAAACTTTACATAAAGTCCTTTGGACTTTATTCAGTTTGTGAGTGAGCTGCCGGACTTTATACATAGATAATTTCCTAAAAATGATTATTTAATCCTATAAACTTTGATGTATGAAACCTGTATGGAAAACAAAAATAGCAAACCTTGAATGAAATTGACTATTCTGCATGTTGCGTGTTGCATGTTGCGTGTTGCATTTTGCGTGTTACATTTTGCGTGTTGCATTTTGCTTGTTGAAAGTTCCAGGACGCATGGTACCTTAGTATTATGTCAAGGTTTTCGCAAAATGTCAATAATGTGCTACGCTGAGCGCATCATGTCGACCACTGAAATTTGAAGAAGTGTAAATTGAAATGAATGTGGACACAGCTAGACACAATGAGGCCATTAACACATTAATTACCTGGACACAAAGTAATGAAAAAACTAGAGGATGACATGCCCCCACGCAAGGTTAAATCATATTGGGATTTTTTAGTAATATTTGTGTCTATAAGACACATATGATGCCCCCGCTAAACACATGTTATTCTAGGTTGCACATAATTACACATATGATGCCCCCGCTAAACACATGTTATTCTAGGTTGCACAGATTAACTTTGTACCATCTATTACTAAATCATCAAAAAATTTAAAGTTGAACAATGTATATTTAAAAAAAGTGAACCGAAATCAAAATACATACCACATGCACATCTTCAATAAATTTACACAATGAACTGCAAAATAAAAGCTTCCTAGCATCAAGACTAGGAGTTGTGCGAACAATCTGTGTACCCTCTATTAATAGTTCACCCATTAAATGACTAAGTTCAACTAGGTGTATTTTTTTCCAAAAATGCATAAAAAAATATTTCTTCCCACATGCACATTTTCAATATAAGTACAAATTATCTGCAAAATAAAAACTTCCTAGTATGAAACCTGTAGGAGTAGTTGCGTGGACAACTATGTACCCCCTATTACTTAATTACCAAAAAATGACAAAGTTCAACAATTTATAATTTTGACAAAAATGAACCAAAATCAAAATCCTTACCACTTGCACATCTTCAATATAGGTAAAAAAGATCTGCAAAATAAAAACCTCCTAGCATTAAAACTGTAGGAGAAGTTGCGCGGACAAACTATGGAACCTCTATCACAAAATCACTAAAAATGACTAAGTTAAACGATGTATATTTTGACAAAAAATAACCAAAATGAAAATCTTTACCATATGCATATCTTCAATATAGGTACAAATAATCTGCAAAATAAAAACTTCCTAGCATTAAAACTGTAGGAGGAGTTGCGCGGACAAACTATGTACCCACTATGAAAAATCACCAAAAATGAGTTCAACAATGTAAATGCACCAAAATCAAAATCCTTATCACATGCACAACTTCAATATATGTACAAATGATCTGCAAAATAAAAACTGTCTAGCATAAAAACTGTAGGAGTTGCGCGGACAAACCATGTATCACCCTCGGACGGACGGACGGAAGGGGGTAAAACAATATGCCCCCCCCCGACTTATCGTCGCGGGGGCATAAAAATTAAACCTTTGGATCGGAGAAGGTAAGAGCAAAGCAAAACAAAATCTGCTGAATATACCAACTAAAAACGTAAATAAGGTCTCTGTATAAAATAAAAATTACAGAAATCAATTCTGGGAAGATTTTCATAAAATTTGCATTTATAAAAAGAGCTCGGCATTCAGTTTCTTACAGTAATTTTAGAATAATTTTATGCTGTGTAGTTTCCCAACTAGAAAATTTTTGTGTGAAAATTTACTATTTTTCAAATGTGAAATATCACGTTAAATATTTCAATTCCTATTTAAAGCAAATAAAAAAGTAACTACTGTTCCTAAAATTAAATCTAAATTACTTAGTACTATAAAAACAACATGTCAAGCTCTTTTTATCAATGCAAATTCGTAGTCTTAAAAACAGATTTATTTGAATAAAAACAAATTGGCGAAGGGACTAGATGTCATTTCGACTGCTTCCTTCTCTTGTTGTGAACTATGAGTAAGCGAAGACAGGCGACGGATACCAAGGGATGACATAGCTAAATTTATCCTAAATGCATGTAAGATAACTTTATTAATATAAGAAAAAAAAAACCAAAATCTCCTTGTTTTAAATTGTTACACGGATGCTTTTTGCGACTATTTTCCTGTTAAATAATTCACAAGTATAAATTAGTTCAAAAAACTAGTTTCGATTTGGCTCAAACATGGATTTTATTTGGCCAAATGAGGTATGAACTGGATAAATGGAAATACCTCAGGTGTCAGTATTTTTTTACTTTGAGAGCGATTGGCATTTTAAACGACTGATTGAAATACCACATTACAGTCTATAACAAGTAACTACGTTTGTAAAATTTGACATAGAAGTTATAAATTAATACCATTAAATCTCGTTCAGTAACAGAAATTCATTACCTTAAAGTCAGATCTCTAACTACATGTATAAAACTTAAATATTTCAGATGTCAAACAACAGTCTAAGTAACTATTGTTCTCAAATAGGTTACAGAAATTTTATTATCTTGAATTCGAATCTCAAACTAAAATCTTGAATTCGAATCTCAAACTAAAAACGTTAAACCTATTGGTCGAGGGGTTACATTCCAAGCTTAATTTATTAATACAAATATTTTAGACTTTTCAATATTGCACTATTAATTGATTTGAACAAATTCAAATCTTATAAAGTTTTGTTTCTGCTAGTTACAATTACATGATTTGTATATGTTACAGGCAATTTCATAATTCAGGCAATTTGTAGAATGACTGAAATATTTAGGCAATTTGTATAATGCCTAGCAGTTTTAGGCATTTTATGAAATGACTAAACTTCCTCGATAATTTGCAAAATGCCTATAAAATAATCAGGCTTTTTAAAAAATTCCTGACAAAACATTTTGACTTTTAAAGATATATATATTCAATAATAGGAAGACAAATTTGAAAAAAAGGGATATACAAATGTATATTTAATACAAAGTTTATCCAATGAAAAATGTCGAAGAAAAATCAGAATCACCGCCATTTAATTTTATATCCCGACATGCGAAATGGCGAGATGCAAGTTTTTCACTACAAAACTCGGACCGTGTTGGATTTGTTGTTCAGAGGTCCATGTGGTTCTGGATTTATTCCGATTGAAAATTTGAAATTTTGCAAATTCTACATTTCCAGCGAATGTTTTTAACCAAATTGTAAACAGTCGTAAGACAAACTCGATTTTGGATTCAGATGACCAAGTGCTCTCCTTTGGCATAATTCAAAATTTTTGGCACGCAGACTTAACATAATTACATGGCATAACAATTATTTTGTAAGCTGCATTATCTATATTTTATTGTCAGAAAAGTTTGTAGATAGGTCTCTAGCATATCTCGTAAAAAGAAAAAAAAACTGGCTGGGATATCATGTTATGTTCCATTACTTATTATTTATAGTAAGTGGTAACTAAATCATTCTGAAACACTATGTGATGATAGATGATTTCTAAACGGCTTTGAAAATCTCCATCTGTTAAATACATGTATTGTCAAAAAGGAATTTTATCATCATTTTCTCCTGGGACATGAATATTTCCATGCTTTAATTTGTTTTTTAATTTAAGCAAAAACACTGAAATGGCATAAAAAATGTCCTAAGGGTGTTTGTTGATAAATGCAGATACCTACAAATTGCCTGATGAGTTCAGTCAATGTCTTAAAATCTAGTGAAAAAAGTTAGTCATTTTCTAAAATGACTGCTTATTTTTAGGCATTGTATACAAGAGGCTCTCAAGAGCCTGTATCGCTCACCGGGACCATGGCCAATACATAACTTCAACAAATAAACTTATATGTTGAAGGGCTCATTTTCAAACTATGTAAATTAACATTTATGTTATATGATCCAACTTTAATTAACTATTTTCCCTATTGCATATCATTTTGGATAAGGGATGGATCTGCAGGACACAATTTTAAAGAAAATTAAGTGTTATGCCAAAGTTTATTTCCAACTGGCCAAATGGATTTAAAGAAGAAGATCTTTGAATGTACTCCTATATTAAACTATGTTTCCCATTGGTAGCCAATTTGCATAAGGCGCAGACTTGAAGGACATCTGTTTTGAAGGGGACCATTTAAGATACACTGTGATTAAGGATTAAGTTTTATTCTAAACAGCCAAGTTGTTTCAGAAAAAAATTCTTTGTATGATCTTTCCATACAGCCGAGTAAAAAATTAGGTTCCCGCAGATGGCCATGTTGGATGACATATAGGCACCAAAGTCACAATAGTTAGTCAGCACCTCATAAGCATCATTAATGCCAAGTTCCGTTCAAATCGGTTCAGTGGTTCTTAAGGTTAATTTCATCACCTGCTCACTAAAGGCTTTATTTAATATAATCACAATGAAGTCTTTGAAGCTGTGTAATTGCTTTGACATTCATATCAGCTAAGTCTATATTGATTAAACTCTAACTTCCTTGTAAGACACAATACATTTATATAGAAAAATCATTAGGTAAAGATTAAGAAAGTATTTTTGCAAAAAATTGTAGAAATTTGCATAAAAACACTGTTTTTGCTCTTAATTATGGAAGAAATAATTTTTCTAATGAAGTGATAGCAGGGAAATTCTCTAAAGCTTCCAAGAGAAAAGTTTACCAAAGAAGATTTGAACACAGCATTTAAAGGGAAATAACCAATAAACCATATGGCATTTGAAACAAAAATGGTGAAAAACGGTCAATAAATCATACACAGGCCTTTGGATTTTCTTCAAAATTTCAGAGTATGTTGAAATTGATATGCTGAATATTTTTCCATTTTACACTTCACCTTTATCTGTTACAGTTTTTGAAATAAAAAATAAAAAAATGCACAAATTTTGAAAAATTTACGGAAAAAGGGCTATAACTCTCAGACGGGTTTTCCGATTTTCTTCAAAATTGCAGAGCAGATAGATCTCGGCATTATGAACACTTACACTCCTGTCAGATTTTTGATATCTGCAACGGTTTTGGAGTTATTTGCCAAAAACAGCAATTTACCCCTATGTTCTATTTTTAGTAACAGCCACCATGATGTTTGGTCCTCGGACTAACCGAACACAGTTTTTAACTACATACCCTGGTGATGACCTAGGCCAAGTTTGGATTAAATTGGCCCATTGGTTTCAGAGGAGAAGATTTTTAAAGAAAAGTTTACGACGGACGGACGACGGACGCCAAGTGATGGCAAAAGCTCACCCTGGCATAGCCGGTTGAGCTAAAAAGACCAACCACTTCAGGCATTTTATAAAATGACTGAAATTTTAGGCATTTTACAAAATGCCTAATTTCAGAGAATGACATATATAAACATGGTTGAAATCTATACCTGACAAATTAGAACATTTATGACTGATAAGATGAAAGAATAATTCACATGATTTACCTAGAGACGAACATTGAATTTGAAATGATTTAATTGCCAACTTTGAGACTGCCCCTTTAAAACATCGAATTCCAAGTTCTCTGATCAAATGCACACCCAAGGTCCCATAAATGCAAATAGGGTCTAATAAAGCGGTTCACAAAAAGTCGTAAAAGCAAAAACAATCTTGACATTAATAGAATTCTTTTATTTAATAGTACATTTTCTAAATTCTGACAGCTCGGCACAATAAGATCTCACCATTATTCTTAATAAACCATAAACCATGCAACACACAAAATGCAACACGCAAAATGCAACATGCAACATGCAACACGCAACATGCAACATGCGACACGCAAAATAGCAATTCCCACCTTGAATACCCTTGAGACATCTTTAGCTTTTCGAAGGGCGGTTACAAAAACACGAAAGTTGATTGATGTTAGAATAATCTTGCAATAAAAAGCAACCTGCTGACCAGGAAAAAACCAAGACTGATATAAGTAAAAGTCAATGATATGAAATGATAAACAATAAAGAACAGCTAATTTGCATTGTCCCTGTCGTTTTTTATGAAACATGTTACAATGCATTTGATCTGTCATTGGTACATGTCGAGCCTTTGTTTATTCATTATGTTAACACTAATTAAGAAAGTTCAATTTTGTTTAACTGTTCCAATTGTCAATGGTTAGATGAGATTACTACAACAGAGACCACACAATCCAACACTGTTTCCATGGCAACAACTACAACTTACAGTACAAGGCAACCACATGGAACAAACGCTTCAGTAACTGAATGTAAGTAATAGGCACACATATAAATTAATTTAAAGAGTCCAAAAGTAAGGAAAAGTTCAATTTTTAGTTGTTTTGGGGTCAGCAAATCGGGGGGGGGGGGGATTGAAACCCGAATTGACACAGAACAAGCTAAAAATAGAGGCAACACAAATGGAGATACCCGAAAAGAAGCAATGAACACTGAAACAGATCCAACTTCACAGTGAATGGCTAAGAGCAGCGATTGTAAAATATATACATGTATATTGAAACAATATCAAATAACTTTTTTCTAAAACAAAAGCAACAAAACTGACACGGACGGCACGAACTCCATCAAACAGAAGAAGGATCAGTAAGAAGAGTAAAGATCTTCTACAATACATATGTCACATGCAGTCTCTTGTGCTTATGTACTTTAAATAAAACACTCGTGAAATAAGTCTTTTAGTGTATAGTTGTGTATGTAGGATTTTTGTACCTTTTCGCTATTTTTATATTCCAAATTTCCGACGCGTAAATCAAGAGTAGCTAGACTATACAAAAGACAAAAACAATACGTCAAAAGCTTATTCGTGTCTAAGTTTTAAAATATTGAAAATTGATGAAAAGTTGCTGTGTATTTGAAAATAAATATGATCCATTTAACTCAAAACATGTGTTTGTTGCAGTTGCTAAGGCTGTATTTGATTCATTATAAAATTAGGCTCCTGTTGTCAATATTTCTGAAATTTAAAGGCATACAACTTAAGCGTTTCGACGCTTTGATTTGTGTATATGCAGGCGTTGGTGATTTGCGTGTAATCGGTTTTATCAACAATTTTGCCGTATAAATAATTTTTGTTTAAAATCCTCACAGGCAACATTTTGAATGAAGGACAACATCACAATAATCCACAAGGGAAACTTTCACTTTTGTTTACAAATATTAGCAGTGTTCCTTTATTTTACAGCTGATAGTCACACAAATATTTCAACTGGAGAATCAAAATTAATAAACTCTTCATCTAATGAAACAAGTAAGTGATAGAACTTTATTTATATATATTCACATAGTTTAGTTACGTGTCATGTTGTATTTTCAAATGCATTCATCCTTCCAAGTACGGTGTTCCGAGTCCTCCTAACTCATCTTACTTGGGAGGATGCATTTCATTACGCAGGAAAAAAAACTCTTAAATAATAGGAGTAAAACGTAGAAAAATAAACTGTTGAAATCAAACTTTCCAGATTTTCTTCAAATATTCCATAGTCTTGAAGTTAAAGGCAATATATTTATACACATGCAATCTACAAAATATGCAGCATCACTGTATACTATTTAGTATTTAATAAATGCATATTCTCCGTCAAAATCTTAGGTAGGAATGTTGTAGCATTATCAAAATATACGGCAGTAAGTGAAAAAAAGAAGAAGGAATCTGCAGTAAATGTAAATTTCAAAAACTTTAATTAACACTGAAAGACTATGGAGTAAATGCACATGAGACAATGTCTATACAAATACATGGTAAAACCAAGATATGTTACAAAGATTTTTCGAAGTTGTTTATCTTAAAGGCATCAATTTAACAATGAAGAGATATGGAGTAAATGCAAATGAGATGAAGTCTCTACAAATACATGGTAATACTAAGCAATGGAAAACGCTTTAATTGTTGTTCTTCATCTTGAAGTCACCATGAGGCCTTCAACAATGAGTTTTACTCATACCTCATAGCAAGTTCAAGACGGCCCCTAGCACCAATTTAAGCAGAATTTATTGCTAATTGTCGAGCAACGCTACATCCACGGTTTTTTACCCTTTAATTCACGGATGCGGGATCGTCAACAGACATAAATTGGCAACGTGTTCTTACCACCACTGTCATTCAAAAAGATTAATAGAAGACGATCACAACATTTAAACAACCACAAGGCACTCATCGAGCCAACAGTATGAATAAGTATCAAGTATGAGTTGAATACATTATTTTGAAGTTGACTTAAGCATTTTGTTCTCTTTGATACGGCACGTACATGTAAAAGTTGTTCCACAATCAAACTGACGGAATACAACACGGCAACAAAAAGTTTTCATCGTATTCTATTGTTTAACAAAATCTTATTTTTAATTTCAGTTACCATAGCCACCTTAATAGCCGGTTGTATTTTTGGACTTTTGATCATCGGTATACTGACAATAGCAATATTTCGTCGGTGAGTAGCTTAAATGATTCTTAGCTGATGACATGGACACATGGCAAAAATTAAGTGATCCAACGCTCGACACTATAGCCGACAATCTTCCAAACATACCATTGGACAACGTTGCCTCGACATGATGTTGCTATCTGGGATATCAAACCATTCTATGTTTTGATAAAATATTGAGTCTTTTCATTTGCTGTAAAGCTGTACATGTCTAGCATTAACTCATTGTAGTGTTTCTTAGTACACATTCCAAGTTGTATCTTTTCTAAGACAATATATGTTCGTGAGAAACATTGTCGAAAATTATAGTAAAATACCAATAAATAACAGTTTCAGTCGCGTAATGATAGCAATTCTTAGCTTGCCCACTAGTACGCCATGACACTACCATACTATTTCAAAATTAAGAAATAATTCAGGGCAGGTATGTGGTTATTGGAAATTTAACCATGGGCTGAGCCTTTATATTTGAATTTAACCCAGAGCGTTAGCAAGGGGTTAAATTTACGGATATAAAGGCCCAGGACATGGTTAATTACAATGACGATAGACCTGCCATGAATTATTTCGATTCTAATATGACAGAAAAATGGAATTTTTCATTCTGATGCGACCTAAGAGAAGGCGGAGAACCCGCTTCCATTGCTGTGTATGTGTCTTTGACGTCACAATAAACATTCTGACGTTTTCAAACAGATGCAAGTTCAAAATTCAAATCGAAAGCAAAACAATACACATATATGTGTTTGAATGGCATGATTAACTCTTTCACTGCCAAAATTTCAAAGCAGACCAAAAAGACGTTACGTTTGTGACGTTGCCAAATACTGCAGCCGTAAAGGCGCACGCCAATTGGCAGTAAGGACGTGACGTCCGTGTTCGTGTAATGCTATATCACCGTTTCTGTTATTGTCCTGTATTTTGATATCGCTATCACTTCACATNAAATGGTTATCGTGTATTATACTGGTTTACGATTAACAGGGGCCATATTAGAATCAGACAGTTTTACATAGACTTGCTGCAAAATCTACAAATAAAACAAGACAATATAATTACAGTGTGTAAACAATTGAACATTTCTCCAAAATGATATGTTAAGTTGGAGATGATTGTATAATGTCTTTAGTTTCAGGGAAAACAAAGATGAAGGCAGTGTTCTAGTTCTCCATATGAGTTCACTATCACAGGAATTGATTAACCAAGGACACCACAGTGGTTCTGTCAGGCTTCCTTCTGACACAAATGTCAGAGATATACCTACAAGATATTTTGGAAATAATGCCTATGCTTTGCAGCAATCGGATACTCCAATATTTTCTGAAACAACAACCAGCAAATACGTTGACCAAAATAACCAACTGAGTGACGATGGAGAGAATATGGTAATAGAGCAGTATTCTATGGACAGTTTGCCGCCATCTTATGATTCTGTGAGTAGGAATAATCAATTGTCTGCAGGACAAAACGATAATGAGTACAATCATGCGCATTTCTCGGCAGATGATTATGATGTATCGGACAGAACCGAATTATTGAAAGGATCTGAATATCTTTCAGAGGGATATAGCAAAGCGTCCTCGTTGGTTGCCAAAACCACACATGCTGTTGGTAAAAGTGACCATGTGTATGAAAATGAAAACTTCAAATGTAATCAAAATAGTAGGTCTTCAAAAAGCCGATCACGTGTAAAATCAGACAATTTGCTTTCTAAAAAACAGTCTAACAAACCCCCGGAAAAGGATAAAGGACAGAGCAATGAAATATCAAGTTATGAAAACTGTGCAAAAATAAGTAACCAGTACGACGATATAAATTTCAAAACAGGTATCAAGAAATCACACTACCAAAATGTAGAAAACGACGATTCTTTAATAAAGGGACAAAACCAGGGATATATGCCGATGGAATTCGGGAAAGGAGGAAGTGTTGATGAAACAGACAATTTTTATGTACCTGTTATGTCGCCTACTTCAACATTACCATCAGACGTGTTTGATGACACATATCGATTTTAGTCTGACCGAAATACTTAGTTTTATATGTCCAAATCGGATGTCACCAATTAAATGGATAATCAGGAGTCACGGGTTTTAACCTTTTCTTGTGGCACTTCTTAAACTACTAAATACAGAAGTTGCATAATAAACAATAAATTTTGTTATGCTGTACACATAAACTGTAAACGTTTGTATATGAAAATATTTTGCAAGTTTTAAGTTGTTAATTATGTCACCCCAGACTTCTTCTTCTTCTTCCAATGATTTTTGTCCGAGCGATTATTTTGAAATGGCTGAATGAAATGATTTCAAACTTGGCACAAAGTTGGATCATCACCTCAAGTTACATGTTGTGCGTTTAAAATTTTCAAAATGGCCGCCATTTCTAAGATGGCCGCCGAAATACATAAAAATTTCAACATTATCGGAATTCAACGAAAATTGATTTCTAGGTAGATTTTGAGGCTGCGAATCTTGTGTAAATCATCAAATTGGTGGTCTGGCGGTGACATCGGCTATTGCTTGCAATTGCAAATCTAGTTAGAATCTGTTGTTTTCTGTTGCTTTCATAGATACGTAATATTCAAATATGAAAGAAGACATGATAGATAAAATTTAATGTAATAAAATGCAACACTGAATCTAGCAGAAACTGGTTTAAATACAATTCCCAATGATATCTGATCGAGCTCGGTCTTCAAAATATAGACCTTGCATTTTGTAGTCAGTTGAATGTTATCTGGGAAAGAATGTGCCAGCTAAAGAACAAAATTCATGTTATCAAATATTAAGCATAAATTAGATAATTGAACAATTAAAAGGAACATGATGTCTTTTTTGCAAATTTACCGTCACGTTAAATATCATCAAAATAAACCAAGTTGATATCGAGCGAAACAATACTATATTCTTTAAAACATAAAAACAATGTTACAGTGAAGATAACATATAAATTACAGAATATGTATACATGGCATATGTGAATTAAAAGATGAAGTATTTCAATGACCGTATTTAGTGATTACTTGACACCCTACGAATGTATCAAGCAATCGACTAAATTAACCGAAAGTTCTTCAACCAGGAGAATATACTTTCACGCACATCATTTTTATATGATACAATTTAAAATTTTCAGAGAAGATTTAAGTACAGTATATAACTTTACATTTGTGGAGCTTCTACCCATTGCTCCCCTGTTCAGAGCACGTTGCCCCGACTGTCCCTTCCACCTTTATTTTTTAATTGATTAGCTTGTTCTCATCTTGATATAACTATAATTTTGCTCACTGGACGTACCACTCTAACTTATCTATAAGGTATAATTTTGTAAATGTAATTGTTTCGATGTACAGATACTGACAATTTTTTTTCTCTTCTCATGTTACATCTGTAATAAACAGCGTCCACAATATATATTAAATTTGTGTAGTTTAGTTTTTGTAAATAGATTTTGTTTAACTGTATTTTTACTTTTTTATTGTGTTATAAAGAATGGGATAGATCGAAATATCAGCTTCTGTTCACTTCAGTCTATTACTATGTTCTACATATAAATATATATATTTGCACCCAAAAGGAGCAGACAATACAGAAATAAATCAATAAACACAAATTACAAACATATGCAAATCATATATACAGATAAAGAACAAAAAAGGGGTTGTTCCTTTTGATTGGTTCTACCATGAATTTGTAGAGACTTTGTCTCATGTGCATTTACTCCATATCCTATCAGTGTTTATATACAATATTATACACTATCTATAGAAACTTCTTTTTGTCATTAAAAAGACTATATATCATTTAAAAGTTTACAAAAATTATCTAAAATCATATCAAACAAACTCGTTCACTGGTCACCCTACTGTCTATACAACTATGGATAATAACATGGTCTTGTTCAAATAAACTTTCTACAAAGAGAGATTTGGTGCGTAGACATGGTAAACATCTTCTGTAGTGAGTATAATGACATGACACGTCATGTAGAAAAGGAAAAGTATATTTGACGGCTTGCTGTACAAGATGATATTCTAAAATTTAAGGAAGATTGCAATGCATGTCTTATTCCATAAACCAATTTTGTTGCACAGCAATAATTTCTACACGATCACCATATTATAACTATTCACGTGCGTTCTGGCGTGATAAATAGATAAAACATTATAATTTATACATGTAATGGTAGAAAAAAATGAAAAAAATATAATCTTAAGTGTGCAAATGTTATATATATACCATGACAAGACAAAACAATAATAAAAGTAACTCAATTTCTTAGTTCAGTGCCCTAATATAGCTATGTCCACCGGTTATGTGATTTTGTGCTCATTATTTATACTATAACTAATCCAAGATTCTGATTATCGCAAAATATTCAACGAATGATCGAATAACGCAGTAATTCACGAATGCGCGGAGCGCATGAGTGAATTACAGCGTTTTTCGATCATGAGTTGAATATTTTCGATAATCAGAATCAAGGACTAGTTATAGTTTTTATTATATAGATTTGCACGAATATTTGATGGTTCCGTTGGTGATTCATTTCATGAACTACGTTTTCAAGATTAATCCGCTGTGACGTTTACTTAACAACAACGTTGACAACGTCTATTGTGACGTCACTTCCTAGAGTGAAATTATGGAAAATAATTTCACAGTTAATTATCACTTTTCTTTCACTGAGAAATCTCAATCTTTCATCCTTATCTATATAATAAACTGGTATCTTAAATTAACAAGAGAAAATGACTAGGGTAATAATTCCTTTGTTTTGCATTGGCTAAATAAAATAAATATGACATTAAATTCTGATGGTATTCACCAACACAGTAGTCCCAAACATTGATCCTTTCGAACCTTAGGAGTATATTTCACATGCGAACTGATTGTGGTTGTTCAATTTATCTCGATGTTTATTTGTTCTCTGTCCTTTTTATACACCTTTTGGTCTTCTATTGCAGAGATGTGTTTTCGAAATGACCATTTGCAGAAACTAAATTTGATGTTACTTGGGTGTATTGAGTTATTTATCTTAATATTCTTATTACATCAGAGGAATGCCAGAATTATAAATGAATTGGGAACGAAAGTCCACCATAAATATGATGTAGCTTTGTCTGCACTAAATCATAAAGGATGGGCATAGTTCTCAGTATCACTATGATTTGTCCCTTCAATTTCTTTTTTCAGTAAAACACAGTATAAATATTGCATTTTTTCGAATTTCCCACATTATATCATTTCCGAACTATGTTGAGTGACTTTGAGTCAGTGTTAAATTTGATGTGAAAATTAAAAACAAACAAGATAGAAAGCTAAAAATATCAATATTTTAATGGTCGGAAATGAAATGAACATCTTGTATAATTAGATAATTTTTGCTTGTTGTTGATCACGTATCCATGAGAAAAAAAAACATTTAGAAGTGAATTCAACACAAACCAGTCTTGGGGTCGTCTGGAACTTACTATGAGACTCCAAGATGAAGAACAACAATAAAAGACTTTGTGTCATGTGTATTTATTCCATATTCTTTCGTTGTTAATAACATAAGTTCTGTCCTGATGAATAGATTAATAAATTTCAATTCATATGTATATGATGCCACAAAAGTAGTCGAGTATTTTACATAAGGGATGGGATGGGTATTAGATCTCACTATGGCTTTGAATTATCGCTTCACTAATAAGTAATAATACAGTATATACCAGTGCATTTTGTCGAATTTCCCACATTATATCGTTTCCACAGTACATTAATCAGTGGTATTATTCCGCCATTTTTGTCTTATAATTGTTCATATAGGTTTCATTCATTAACAAATTTAACAAAATAGTTATTTAAAATGAAAAGTAAGTTCAAATGTATTTAAAATTTATATTCCTTATAATTTTCGTTACAAAAACGTGAGCTAAAACACATGAGCTTTAAATCTGTTGCTGGATTTACAGAACACAGAAATTATTCAAGGGAGATAATTTTAACAAAGATATCACTAGAGAAATTAACATTTTGCAATTTTTCTCTCTTATTTCAACGGTGACCCGTAATTTTTGTTTTTAATATGTAAACTACATACTTATAATTAAACACATGCAAAGTATGAAAAAAATCTATGATCGATTTTTCAAACTATCCTCTCATATGATCATTTTTCCTATCATTTCTATGTAAAATCTTGAAATTTTCAATTTCAGATTTTGCGCTTAAATGCACGGTGACCTCCAAATTTTATTTTGAACAATAATACTATTATCTTTCTACACAGAAAATTTTACAAAATTCTATAATAGGAAATTAATACCCTGCAGACACCTTAAGTGACTTTGGGTCGGTGTTAACTTTTATGTGAAAAAAAAAGAAAAAAATATATTGGGTTCCTACCATAGACCGTTATATATATATATTTTTTAATGGTCGGAAATAGCTTTATACCAAAGTTACTGTGAATTTAGTTTCTGTATATGCGCATTTCGACAACTTTTGCTTCTTCAGGAAATGATTTTCTTCGGAATTGATATGAACATCTTGTAGGATTAGATATAATCGAGCTATATTACTGTATACTATGATTACAGAATTATAGTTATATGGATTTATATTCTGCTGAAGTGAAATATTCAGGTACATCCTGAAATTTGATTGGTTACCTTGACAGGGGATATGAGACCGTATATATTTAAATGCTTTTAAAAGAAAAATTATAGCACTTCTAACAGAATATAATACATGTAGTTATTTGGGCTTCACATGGGATACGGGCTCATATTCCCTGTCTTTTCCCTATATCCCCTTCGCCTCACGTCTCAGGGGATATGAAACACAGACAGGGAATATGAACCCATATCCCCTGCGGAGATTCCTGAATAACATATCATATGTGGAAAATGCGAAGCTTTTATTATACTTTGTGGTGTATTTATATTTTTTCTTCATTTTCTTAGAATGTTTACTGAATAGGATTTGAGGTTTATTTCTTCTCATTCGAAAAATAAAACCTTTAAGTTTGGATTATTGGAGGTCGACTGCCAAATTGTAATCAAAAGGGTTTTTCAAGAAATCAACACTGTTAATAAAATTTCATGATAAGTATAAAACATTGATAAAATAAATACCAGTATGATGTTGTTTTGCAGTAATACAACATCCTTTTATCTTCTTTTTCAACAAAACATCTTGTTACCATTTTAGAATTTTAAACCAGTAGGACTTGCTTATGTAACAAAGCAAAGACAGAAAAGGAAAAGAAATCTGATTTAAGTTATGAATCAAAAACATGACAAAAAAACTGAATAGATTTTGGCAAGTGTTGGTTAAAAAAGTTCCAACTACTTAGAACTCTAAAAATTTATTCCAGTTTTGGTAAATATCTTGAAAGCCCCATAGACCACTTAGTTTTTGGAATTCAATCTAGCACCCATACTTTTATACTTCTCGATGACTTAAAGGTGAATAACGACAATAAAAGCGTTGTCCCGTTGCTTGTTATTACAATGTATTTATACAGACTTTGTTTCATTTGCATTTACTCCATGTCCTTTCATTATTGAATTAAGAATGAAGTTTGTCTCTCCTGCAGTGTGGAGTCCGGGAAAAAGATTTCCCCTTACGATAGATGTGTGCGCTCTTTATATTTCAGTTATGGTGCACTTTTTGTTGAGATGATATCTAATATATATACACTATCACATTTTACTATGACAAGTTTTCTTACAATTTACTAGATTAGTGCCCTATGGTTTTTTTATGCATGAACAAATAAAGGTAAAAGAGTAAATGAACATGGGATAAAATTCCTATAAATACATGGTAAGATTAGGCAAATGGAACAACGCTTTCATTGTTGTTCTTTATCTTAAAGTCACCATGAGGCAAACACTCTTACCTCATAGTAAGTACAAGACGACCACAAGCATCGAATTGAGCGGAATTCACTTGCTAAATGTTGAACAACGTTACATCCATCCACTGTTTTACATCATTTTTGTAATAAATTTGGGGTCGTCAACAAGCGTAAGATATCGGGAAAAGTTCATTACATATGAGTCTTTTTGTCGGACAAAGGATGAAAGGAGTTTTATGAATAGTTTTCCAGTTAATTTAATGTTTATTGATGATCCCGCATTCATGATTAAAAAACCATATGAATGTATAGCGTTGTTAAACACCTAGCAATGGATTCCGCTCAAACTAGTATTAGAAACCGTCTTCAACTTACTATGAGATATGAGCAAAGCTCATTATTAGAGTTTTCATGGAGACGCCAAGATGAAGAAACACATTAAAAATGCCGTTCCATTCAGTTGCAGAGATTTTGTCTCGTGTAGAAATTATGCTGCTATATCTGGCTTTCTATATCTCCTACGACTAATTTCTTGTATGCCATGCCAATAATAAGTCAGAGGCAATTCAAGGGTTGATATAGGTAATATAAACAATCAAAGGTTGTAATAAACTGGGAATGTCAAGCGAAGTATAAAAACTGTTAAACCCTATTAAATAGTTCAAATAAGGATTAGTTTGAAAAAGTCTAAACATTTGTCAAACAAGTTGATTTAAATAGCAA
>MJUU01034727.1:9861-22180 GCA_002080025.1 Modiolus philippinarum
TGTTTTACATTGGTAACCCTAACCCTAGCTATATCTGTATGTTTTAAGTTGTTAACCCTAACCCTAGCTATATCTGTATGTATTACATTGGTAACCCTTACAATAGCTTTATCTCTGTGTTTTAAATTGGTAACCCTAACCCTAGCTATATCTGTATGTTTTAAATTGGTAACCCTATCCCTACCTTTATCAGTGTGTTTTACATTGGTAACCCTAATCCTAGCTATAGCTGTATGTTTTGAATTGGTAACCCTATCCCTAGCTATATCTGGGTGTTTTACATTGGTAACCCTAACCCTAGCTATATCTGTATGTTTTACATTGGTAACCCTAACCCTAGCAATATCTGTATGTTTACATTGGTAACCCTAACCCTAGCTACATCTGTATGTTTTACATTGGTAACCCTAACCCTAGCTATATCTGTATGTTTTACATTGGTAACCCTTACCCTAGCTATATCTGTGTATTTTACATTGGTAACCCTAACCCTAGCTATATCTATATGTTTTAAATTGGTAACCCTAACCCTAGCGATATCTGTATGTTTTACGTTGTTAACCCTAACCCTAGCTATATCTCTATGTTTTACATTGGTAACCCTAACCCTAGCAATATCTGTGTTTTACAATGGTAAAGCTATATCTGTATGTTTTACATTGGTAACCCTAACCCTAGCAATATCTGTATGTTTTACAATGGTAACCCCAACCCTAGCAATATCTGTGTGTTTTACATTTGTAACCCTAACCCTAGCCAATCTGTGTGTTTACATTGGTAACCCTAACCCTAGCTATATCTGTATGTAAATTGGTAACCCTAACCCTAGCTATATTTGTGTGTTTTACATTGGTAACCCTAACCCTAGCTATATATGTGTGTTTTACATTGGTAACCCTAACCCTAGCTATATCTGTATGTTTTACATTGGTAACCCTAATCCTAGCTATATCTGTGTGTTTTACATTGGTAACCCTAACCCTAGCTATATCTGTGTGTTTTACATTGGTAACCCTAACCCTAGATATATCTTTGTGTTTTACATTAGTGACCCTAACCCTAGCTTTATCTGTGTGTTTTACATTGGACACCCTAACCCTAGCTATATCTGTGTGATTTATATTGGTAACCCTAACCCTAGCTATATCTGTATGTTTTACATTGGTAACCCTAACCCTAGCTTTATCTGTGTGTTTTACAGTGGTAACCCTAACTGTATCTGTGTGTTTTAAATTGGTAACCCTAACCCTAGCTATATCTGTATGTTTTACACTGGTAACCCCGACTATATATGTGTGTTTTACATTGGAAACCCTAACCCTAGCTATATCTGTATGTTTTACATTGGTAACCCTAACCCTAGCTATAACTGTATGTTTTACATTGGTACCCTAACCCTAGCTATATCTGTATGTAAATTGGTAACCCTAACCCTAGCTATATCTGTGTGTTTTACATTGGTAACCTTAACCTTAGCTATATATGTGTGTTTTACATTGGTAACCCTAACCCTAGCTATATCTGTATGTTTTACATAGGTAAACTAACCCTAGCTTTATCTGTGTGTTTTACATTGGTAACCCTAACCCTAGCTATATCTGTATGTTTTACATTGGTACCCATAACCCTAGCTTTATCTGTGTGTTTTACATTGGTAACCCTAACCCTAGCTATATCTGTATGCTTTACATTGGTAAGCCTAACCCTAGCTATATCTGTGTGTTTTACATTGGTAACCCTAACCCTAGCTATATCTGTATGTTTTACATTGGTAACCCTAACCCTACCTATATCTGTTTGTTTCACATTGTTAACCCTTACCCTAGCTATATCTGTGTGTTTTACGTTGTTAACCCTAACCCTAGCTATATCTGTGTGTTTTACATTGGTAACCCTAACCCTAGCTATATCTGTTTGTTTTACATTGGTAACCCTAACCCTAGCTATATCTGTATGTTTTACATTGGTAACCCTAACCCTACCTATATCTGTATGTTTTACATTGGTAACCCTTACCCTAGCTATATCTGTGTGTTTTACGTTGTTTTTTTTCTAACCCTAGCTGTATTTGTGTGTTTTACATTGGTTACCCTAACCCTAGCTATATCTGTTTGTTTTACATTGGTAACCCTAACCCAAGCTTTATCTGTGTGTTTTACATTGGTAACCCCAACCCTAGCTATATCTGTACCTCATTCGACATCGTATTATTACGTAAACGACGGAGTCGGAAAATGAAAAGTTGTAATCCGGTCATATTTTTTTTTCGCATTTTCCCGGATTTGTTTTTCAACTACGCACTTGCAGCTTAATAGTCTAGGTTGATTAAACTGGAAACCGCATCACAAATGTCAAAATATTGCAAAATAACTGAGGTTTTCCGATTGGTGTACATTTGTTTATGTGGACTATATAGAGTATCTCGGACAGTGTCGAACATTAATCAGCTTCCATGATTGTTTAAAATCGGATGCAAATTAGTTTAGTAAAAGAATTATTAAGTAATTATGGCGTTTTTATGTATTAAACGGAATCTGATATCATTTTGTAGACAATATGGATAGGAAATAATGCGTTTTCAGAGCTTCCAAAAAAAAATTGGAAGACATACATTTCATATTGCTTTAACCCTTATCCTATCTATATCTGCATGTTTTATGACGTTAACCCTAACCAAGATAATGGTATAGGCTATTATATTGTTAACAATAATCGTAGTTGTATCGGTGTCTTTAACGTAAATCTTCATTTTTTTTGCACTGTTTGTCCAAAGCCTAGGTATATCTATACTTCACCTTATCACTAGCTTTACCAGTACGTTCAACATTGTTAAGCATTACCCTAGCTTTAAATATTATTACATTGTTAATAATAACCTTAATAGGTAAATCTCAAGTTATAAATAAATCTCTTTATTATGGAAACCCTAATCCTAGTTATAGCTGTATGTTTTATGTTGTTAATCCTAACTGTGTCTGTTGCTGTATATTTATGTTGTTAAAATAAATTCTGTCTATATTTTATTTTAAGAAATGATATAGAGCAATTGAACGTGAGACCATAACACATATGTTATCTCCATCTGCAATAATTTTAATGAGCTGTATGGCCATTTCGGAAATTAATCCCTCTTCAGCAGCACTAAAACCCAAACATAGGAAAACCATAATTTCAAAAAATATTTAAAACGTACAAACCAAACAAAATCCGAATATTCAGTAATATCAAATATAGCTAAAGACTAAACTACGATGAAACAACGGCAGTAGAATACCGAAGGAACAAGGGAAGCGATGACTACAAAAATCGAAGTCCAAAGACATGGCAAAAACGGTAACAGATAAAAACAAAGACAAAGCAAGGACGAGAGACAGCTACAATGCACGGAAATAAAAAGATAACATTAAGAACTAAGGCACTCATAGTGTGAACTCCCATGAAAACCGGGAGTGACATCAGGTGCTCCGGAAGGGTAAGTATGTCCTGCTCCGCTAGCTGCACCCGTCACACTATCAGTGAGTCAATCCAGGGTTGAGTCAAATCCGATTATGTCAAATCCGTGAAGACGTGAAATCTAGCTGAAAATGTCCGTTTTCATTTGGGACACAGACACGTCATATCTGTCAATGATGTCATGGTGACGGCCATAGAATTTCTGAAGGGATGAAAGTAACAAAGGCTGAACAAATCCCTGACTAAGCAGCTTTTGGGACAGTGTTTTTGCTCTAACTAAAAAGTCACTGTATAAACTGCATGCCCGACAGTAACGAATCAACT
The DNA here is from genome assembly GCA_002080025.1 of Modiolus philippinarum. Taxonomy (NCBI): domain Eukaryota; kingdom Metazoa; phylum Mollusca; class Bivalvia; order Mytilida; family Modiolidae; genus Modiolus; species Modiolus philippinarum. Next base: position 13,639 of record MJUU01034727.1, read on the forward strand.
GTGAAATGTACACTCTATAGGCTGGAGAGGTAGGTATATTGCTGCTTAGAAAGGGAAAGTTCCCAATTGGGAAGTTAAAATCATCACGTTTGTCATACAGCTTAGATTCCAAACGTCCATTTTCGTCAATGTAAATATAATATTAAAAAATATTTAAAACGCATAAAACCTGTCATAATAAGTCCGAATTTTGTACGGTATTACTCTAGCTATCGTTGTAGATTTATATGTAAATATTCTTAGTTGTTAGTTCAAACCGTTGATTTATCTATATATAAATTTTATACGGTATTAATCCTTACACTAGCTATCGTTGTAGGTTTTATATTGTAAATCCTAAATTATATCATGTAAATTTTTTAAGTTGTTAGCACAAACCCTCGATACATGTTTATGCTTTTAATTGTTAGCAGAAACCGTAGATATATCTATATCTGAATTTTATACGGTATTAACCCTTACACTAGCTATCATTTTAGGTTTTATTTTGTCATCCCTAAACTATATGTAAATGCTTTAAGTTGTTTCCAAAAACCGAAGATATATGCATTGTGTCCAATCGAGAACGGCAACTGTTGTTTGGTATCTACCTTCTGTTATCATAAAGATTTCAAAAACGCCGTTACCAAATATTTTGATTAATAATAATCATATTGGTTAATTGAAGATCAAATATAGAGTAAAAGTAAACCATTTTTGCATTTTGAAGTATAAGGAATAGCATCAAACTAAAAGTGAAAGTGTACGTGTTTGGTATTTGTTTACTGTTTACAATGTACCAAACATGTACACTTTCATTTTGATTTCTCTGTAATTACATTGTTTGGTAGCAAATAAAGGACATTATTTTCTTATCTTTATCTGAATGAACATTAATATATATTAAATTCTGAAAGCAAAATGATTCTTATGCCTTATTTCTAATTCTTAAAAACAGGAAGTTGTTGCCGTACCCGATTGGACACAGTGATATGTGTATGTTTACAACGATACCTCTTCAATTAACTATATCTGTCTGAACCAGAACACTAAACTCAGATGTGTGTTTCATACTATTAACCATAACCCCAGCAATATTCATTGCAAACCTAAGCTTAGCTGTATCAATATGTTTGAAGTTGTTTACAATTTGTTAACCCTAACCCTAGCTATATCTGTATGTTTTACATTAGTAACCCTAGCCCTAGCTATATCTGTGTGTTTTACATTGTTAACCATAACCCTAGCTATGTCTGTATGATTTACGTTGTTAATCCTAACCCTAGCTATATCTGTATTTTTACCTTGTTAACCCTAACCCTAGCTATATCTGTATGTTTTACATTTGTAACCCTAACCCTAGCGATATCTGTATGTTTTCCGTTCTTAACCCTAACCCTACATATATCTGTATGTTTTACGTTGTTAACCCTCGCCCTAGCGATATCTGTATGTCTTACGTTGTTAACCCAACCCTAGCTATATCTGTATGTTTTACATTGGTAACCCTAGCCCTAGCGATATCTGTATGCTTTACGTTGTTAACCCTAACCCTAGCTATATCTGTATGTTTTACATAAGTAACCCTAACCCTAGCTATATCCGTATGTTTTGCGTTGTTAACCCTAACCCTAGCTATATCTGTATGTTTGACATTAGCAACCCAAGCCGTAGCTATATCTGTATGTTTGACATTAGTAACCCTAACCCTAGCTATATCTGTGTGTTTTACATTGGTAACCCTAACCCTAGCTATATCTGTATGTTTTACATTGGTAACCCTAACCCCAGCTTTATCTGTATGTTTTACATTGGTAACCCTAAGCCCAGCTATATCTGTATGTTTTACATTGGTAACCCTAACCCTAGCTATATCTGTATGTTTTACATTGGTAACCCTAACCCCAGCTATATCTGTATGTTTTACGTTGTTAACCCTAACCCTAGCTATATCTGTATGTTTTACATTGGTAACCCTAGCTCTAGCTATATCTGTATGTTTTACATTGGTAACCCTAGCCCTAGCTATATCTGTATGTTTTACATTGGTAACCCTTGCCCTAGCTATATCTGTATGTTTTACGTTGTTAACCCTAACCCTAGCTATATCTGTAATTTTACATTGGTAACCCTAGCCCTAGCTATATCTGTATGTTTTACATTTGTAACCCTAATCCCAGCTATATCTGTATGTTTTACATTGGTAACCTTAGCTATATCTGTATGTTTTACATTGGTAACCCTAACCCTAGCTATATCTTTGTGTTTTACATTAGTAACCCTAACCCTAGCTATATCTGTATGTTTTACATTGGTAACCCTAGCTTTATCTGTGTGTGTTTTATCAACACCATGAAATTTCCTACCGTTTACCAACATTTTAATCAACCCGATCATTCCATTCTCTCCATGAGAGTACGCATTCTAGAAAAAATATTTCATCCTTCTAACAATCCCAACCTAAGTACACCTCTTCGTAGACAAAAAGAAGAATTATGGATACCTAAATTAGGAACGGCAATACCGTATGGTTGTAACGACAAAATTGACAGTATTGGTAATCTATCCAGCCCTAGGTGCAACGATATAAATGTGATGCGCATTTTTGACAACAATCCTAGACGAAAACGAAGTCATGGCCATCGCCATTATACATCACCAGCACTTCATGATGTAACTATACAGGGCCTACTTCCTTTCGTTTGTAAACCCTTAGGATTGCATCACATTCGCACAAAACTGTACTCTTTACCACTAACAAAATTGAATTCATTATATAAACAATCTTTAGAAAATGCTGTCACTGATCCATCCTCATCTTTATACAAGTTAGACGCAGTCATCCTTGATATTGGCCAACATAGGTTATTCCACCCTGTTAAAGAACACGCAAACGTAGACGAACACCGCTCCTTCCTACCTATTAAGTTTGCAAATAAGGGTTTAGATGCCATCACAACCTTGCCAATATATTACACCACAAAAATGCAAAAAACAAAATACCTCCATATTTTAAGGACACATCAGTTCCAATCATTTCATATACCTATACTTCACCGATAGCATCCAAGATTTTTAACCATAAACGTGTATTGCAAAACCTTACCACCGACGATCTCAAGTCTAAACCACCCGATTGTTCATGTTCAAATTCTCCTTACAAATATAGTCCCTGTGGTCACGTCATAACGGGAGACTTGAATATCATCGAAAATCCGTCTCTCCGTGAAGTCCTTGCAAAGGGACCAAAATTCCGTGAACCACGATCCATCAACTGGGATCAAAATTTTAAGCTACTTATGGATGCTGTAGAGGACTATGCCAGAAAATGAATTAAACGTAAACAAGATGAAGACCTGGATTCTCTTTCGGAGTGGCTAAAGGCTGTGAGGTCCATGATTCTTAAACGAATCAGTCAGCTACGAGGGTCAATGAGAACTAAAGCATCATCCATTTTCAAAAATGCCGATGTTGCTAGTTTCTTGTCCTCCATTCATGACAAATATGTCGTTGTTCCGGCAGATAAGGCCCCTAATAACATCATTTTCATTTGTAAAAATCATTACATCGATTGTTTAAAGTAAGAACCAGGCATTGGAAATACACAGGGCAATCCAACATACACAGCTACTACTCTGTCTAAGAAGGAGATATTGCAGAACCATAGATCTGTTTTGCTTTCCTTTGGGATTTCAACCAAAGATGTAGACACTGAACTCCCTCCTTGTACTGGGTACCAAAATTACACAAATGCCCATACAAACAACGGTACATCGCTGGATTTGCTAAATGTTCTACAAAACCTATTTCTAAGCTATTAACATCCATCTTGACAGCCGTAGAAGAGGGCCTTCAAAAATATTGTGATACTAGCTTTTCAAGAAGTGGTGTAAATGAAATGTGGATATTGAAAAACTCTAAGGATCTGCTTGACATCTTAAAATCGAGATCATTATCACACTGTAACAGCATTAAAAAATTTGACTTTTCCACGCTTTATACTACAATTCCCCATGAACAACTGAAATCACGACTGAAAGATATAATTCATAGATGTTTCTCCCGCAAGAACGGCGAACAAAGATATAAGTACATTGTTATAGGCAGAGAACAAACATACTTTGTGAAATACGACAAAGAATCACAGAAAAAATATACAGAGGAAGAAGTGATTAAAATGTTAGAGTTTCTGATCGACAATATATTTGTCCAGTTTGGAGGACTTGTTTTTCAACAGACTATCGGAATTCCAATGGGCACAAACTGTGCACCTCTTTTAGCCGATCTATTTCTTTACTCATATGAAGCTGAATTCATCGAAGGGCTTTTCAAAATAAAGATAAAAAACTGGCCCATCCTTTAATTTCAGCTTCTGTTATATAGATGATATTTTATCACTAAATAATCCTCGCTTTGGTGATTTTCTTCATCTTATCTATCCAAAAGTGCTAGAAATTAAGGATACTACAGATGCTTCCACATCAGCCTCGTTCCTTGACCTTCATCTTGAAATAGACAAAAGAGGTACACTACAAACTAGGCTATATGACAAACCCGATGACTTCAATTTTCCAATAGTCAACTTCCCCTTTCTTTGTAGCAACATTCCAAAAGCACCAGCATACGGAGTTAACATCTCCCAACTCATTCGCTACTCAAGGGCCTGTGGTCGATACAGTGACTACCTTGATAGAGCTCGGTTGCTTACAAATAGGCTACTTAAGCAAGGGTATGTTGTCCATAACTTGAGGTCATCACTACAGAAGTTTTACGGTCGACATCACGATCTTGTGGACCGCTATGAGATATCTGTTTCCCAGATGACAACAGATCTTTCTCTTTGCCACTAAAGTTTGATTTTCCTCTATCGGATTTGACTTTACTACCAGAGTTGACATGTTCAACACGGCGGGTGTCTTATAAGAAGCAGGAGATGCTTACTCTACCGGTGCACCTGATCTCACCCATGGTTTTTATTGGGTCCGTGTTGTTCATTTTTGTATATGTGCGCGTCTTCATTTTCTTTTCTGTGCCGTGCTCATGTTATATCTTCGTTTCTTCGTTATTCCGACGTTGCCATTGTCCTTGAATTGTTCTTTTCAGACTGACGGTTCTGTTCTCACTTACTTTACATTGGAAACCCTAACCCTAGCTATATCTGTGTGTTTTACATTGGTAACCGCTATATCTGTATGTTTTACATTGGTAACCCTAACCCTAGCTATATATCTGTGTTTTACATTGGTAACCCTAACCCTAGCTATATCTGTATGTTTTACATTGGTAACCCTAACCCTAGCTATATCTGTGTATTTTACATTGGTAACCCTAACCCTAGCTATATCTGTATGTTTTACATTGGTAACCATTATCCTAGCTTTATCTGTGTGTTTTACATTGGTAACCCTAACCCTAGTTATATCTGTATGCTGTACATTGGTAACCCTAACCCTAGCTTTATCTGTGTGTTTTACATTGGTAACCCTAACCCTATATCTGTACCTCATTTGACCTCGTCTTTATTACGTAAACGACGGAGTCGGAAAATGAAAAGTGGTAATCCGGTCATATTTTTTTTCGCATTTTCCCGGATTTGTTTTTCAACTACGCACTTGCAGCTTAATAGTCCAGGTTGATTAAACTGGAAACCGCATCACAAATGTCAAAATACTGCAAAATAGCTGAGGTTTTCCGATTGGTGTACATTTGTTATGTGGACTATATGGAGTATCTCGGACAGGTCCGGTTTCAGTGTCGAACATTAATCAGCTTCCATGATTGTTTAAAATCGGATGCAAATTAGTTTAGTAAAAGAATTATTGAGTAATTATGGCGTTTTTATGTATTAAACGGAATCTGATATTTTGTAGACATATGGATAGGAAATAATGCGTTTTCAGAGCTTCCAAAAAAAAATTGGAAGACATACATTTCATATTGCTTTAACCCTTATCCTATCTATATCTGCATGGCTTATGACGTTAACCCTAAACCAAGATAAAGATATAGGCTATTATATTGTTAACAATAATCGTAGTTGTATCGGTGTCTTTAACGTAAATCTTCATTTTTTGCACTGTTCGTCCAAAGCCTAGGTATATCTATACTTCACCTTATTACTAGCTTTACCAGTACGTTCAACATGTTAAGCATTACCCTAGCTTTAAATATTATTACATTGTTAATAATAACCTTAATAGCTAAATCTCAATGTTTTATGGAAACCCTAGTCCTAGTTATAGCTGTATGTTTTATGTTGTTAATCCTAACTGTGTCTGTTTCTGTATGTTTATGTTGTTAAAATAAATTCTGTCTATATTTTATTTTAAGAAAGGATATAGAGCAAATGAACGTGAGACCATAACACATATGTTATCTCCAACTGCAATAACTTTAATGAGTTGTATGGCCATTTCGGAAATTAATCCCTCTTCAGCAGCACTAGAACCCAAACAAAGGAAAACCATAATTTCAAAAAATATTTAAAACGCATAAACCAAACAAAATCCGAATAATCAGTAATATCAAATATAGCTAAAGACAAACCTACGATGGAGGGAGTTAATCCTTAGGTTTTAGAATTTACATTTACATGCATTTAGATGATAGTAATTTAACAAAGAGTACACATGGGATATTGTCTCATGTACAAGTACACCATATCTAAGAAAAATAAAGAGCATACATCTCTAACACTTGGAATTGTTTTATCACCTCTACACTGCATTAAAAGACAAACTCCTATATTAAATATTTTACGAAAGGATATGGAGCAAATGAACACAAGACCATAACACATATATTAACTCCAACTGCAATAATTTTAATGAGCCGTATGGCAATTTCGGAAATTACTCCCTCTTCAGCAGCACTAGAACCCAAACATAGGAAATCCATAATTTCAAAAAATATTTAAAACGCATAAAACCAAACGAAATCTGAATAATCAGCAATATCAAATATAGCTAAGGCCAAAACTACGATGGAGGGAGTTAATCCTTAGGTTTTAGAAATTACATTTTCATGTATTTAGATAATAGTAATTGAACAAAGTGTACCCATGAGATATCATCTCATGTACAAGTAAACCATATCTAAGAAAAATAAAGAACATAAATCTCTAACACGGGTATTGTTTTACCAACTCCACACTGCATTAAAAGACAAACTCCTGTATTAAATATTTTACGAAAGGGTATGGAGAAAATGAACACGAGACCATAACACATATGTTAACTCCAACTGCAATAATTTAAATGAGCTGTATGGCCATTTCGGAAATTAATCCCTTTCCAGCAGCACTAGAACCAAACATAGGAAATCCATAATTTCAAAAAATATTTTAAACGCATACAACCTGTCATAATAAGTCCGAATTTTGCACGGTATTACTCTAGCTATCGTTGTAGATTTATATGTAAATATTCTTAGTTGTTAGTTCAAACCCTTGATTTATCTATATATAAAGTTTGTACGGTATTAACCCTTACACTAGCTATCGTTGTAGGTTTTATATTGTCAATCCTAAATTATATCATGTAAATGTTTTAAGTTGTTAGCACAAACCCTCGATATATGTTTATGCTTTAAATTGTTAGCAGAAACCGTAGATATATCTATATCTGAATTTTATACGGTATTAACCCTTACACTAGCTATCATTTTAGGTTTTATTTTGTTATACCTAAACTATATGTAAATGCTTTAAGTTGTTACAAAAAACCGAAGATATATGCACCGTGTCCAATCGTGAACGGCAACTGTTGTTTGGTATCTACCTTCTGTTATCATAAAGATTTCAAAAACGCCGTTACCAAATATTTTGATTAATAATAATCATATTGGTTAATTGAAGATCAAATATAGAGTAAAAGTATTAATTTTTACTCTATATTTGATAGATAGTAATAAACCTTTTTTGCATTTTGAAGTATAAGGAATAGCATCAAACTAAAAGTGAAAATGTACGTGTTTGGTATTTGTTTACTGTTTACAATGTACCAAACATGTACACTTTCATTTTGATTTCTCTGTAATTACATTGTTTGCTAGCAAATAAATACAGATTAATACATGGGCATTTCCATATTGGCCTGGTTATCATCCCGAGACACCCATATTAGCCCAAGACGAAGTCGAGGGACAATGTGGGTCGAGGGATGATAATGTATTATACTTTTTATTACATACTTCCAACGTTTAGAAATGCCAGGCCGATATGGACCGGAAGTCGTTTATTTGCCAAGGCAAATATGGACCGGAAGTCGTTTATTTTGTCTGAGATGCACGAGGAGCATAAAATAACCTATTATTTTCCCGGGGTGTGAAAATATGGACAGTTTACTTCCGGTCATATTGATCATGCAAAAATGCTTTTATTTCTACTAAGTATGTAATAAACGACATTATTTTCTTATCTTTATCTGAATGAACATTAATATATGTTAAATTCTGAAAGCAAAATGATTCTTATGCCTTATTTTTAATTCTTAAAAACAGGAAGTTGTTGCCGTAGCCGATTGGACACAGTGATATGTGTATGTTTACAACGATACCTCTTCAA
>MJUU01034729.1:3966-27997 GCA_002080025.1 Modiolus philippinarum
AATAGGGAATCGCAATTGCTTCAAAAAACTTTAGAGACAGAATTGCTATAAAATTGGCAGGCGTATTTGCTACAAGACTTGTGAGGCAATTTTTTAAACAAAAAACAAAATACCGAGGTTACTGTGAATATAGGTTCTGCATATGCGCATTTCGACAACTTATGTCTCTTCAGTGCAAATAAAATCAAAATATTTGGAAGTCCATAAACCGAAATAGGTGTAAAACTGATAGTGGAACAAATAACCAATAAGATCTAAATAGAAAAGCCAAAATCAGCTAAGGACAGAGCTATGCGAGAGGGAGATACTCCCTAGTTTAAAACAAAATTTACTAAAATTTAGATATTGCATGTTTCTAATTAAATTCGGTTTTCGGGCCAGCACCGAAGTACTGGCTACTGGGTTGGTGAATACCCTCGGGGACTAATAGTCCACAAGCAGTGGCATCGGACCAGTGGTAACAAATAACAAAATACCGAGGTTACTGTGAATTTAGGTTCTGCATATGCGCATTTCGACAACTTATGAAAAGGAGATATTGCTGAAAGATTGGAGAGGGACAATTGTGAAAAAAATACAGATGCGAAATTTTTACATTATTTCGACTGCACAAATAATTCATAACACAGGGTTGTGACCTGATAAGACATGATATTCTGGAATACATATTAACGGTCTTTCTATAATCAGGAAACTTTGCTTATGGTTGTCACTTATGTTTTTTTGTTAATCGAATAAAACGCAATAGTAATCAGTATCGCATTTGGCGTTTGAAATTTTTTTATGTGCTAGTCATAAATGACATATCATTGTAAAATTTAATCTAGTTCTTTATCTTATATGGTTTGCTGTTATTCATTAAAATCCAGAAAAACTGGGATGTAACTTACATTCTTTACCTAAGCGTCGATCATTGACAAGTTTACGCAAATCCGTTCAATGGGCTTGTGGATCCAATGACCTGAATTTTTTTTGCTAGTGCTGGAACCAAGTGTGGATATTCCGGGTTCCTATCGTTATTTACGTTTGTCTTTTATCTTTCTTGTGCTGTTTCCTCGGAAATTGTGGGTTGTGCTTGTAGTTTTTGGCCATTGTAGGTGTTAAATCTTTTCAGTTCTTTATGATTCCGTTGATGAAAGTTTTTTTTTCTCTGATGCTGATGTTGCCACTTTTGACCCATTGGGAATTAACAAGAACTAAACCACATGAAAAAGAATGAACTCCCGATTCATTGGAAAGGTCACGAAAAGTGCAAATCACTATTATCAAAATACTTCTCAAATGAATCTATATTGGTTCTAAATAAATTTATTACAAGTTTTTGCAGAAAATATGCTTTGTTTGCATTGACAACATCTCCCATGAACAGTTTGTTTTTAAAGAATTAAAATACAATGTAAATTTCAGTTTCCTCTTCATAATGTACGTCATGTCTCCAGGTTTAAGCATGAAAGCATTCAAAATTGACCTATTGGTCGTTTTTCAGCGTTTAAAATTGACCTCAAAGCCATTGAATTCCGTTGAATTCTGACCTTTATCATAAAATATTGTTCCGGAAGTGGGTCATTTTTCAACGCTATAAACATTTTATGCAAACAGTCAAAACACTATGTAAACTATATATTAACTCACTTCTTCACAAGTAATAAATCTAAATGAATTAATAAACGAGATATAAATTGCCAGTTCTTCGTATTTTTCTTTGTAGACTTGTACTTGCCTAGAGCCTATTTAACCATCCGTAACAAAGTAAACGTCCTTATATATCTTTTGAATCACAAGTAATAGGCCATGGACTGAAATCACTTTTCGTGCTCCCCCCCCACTTCCCATCTAGACCGATTTTTTTCAGTCCTCCTATATCCCCTCTTTAAAATAAAACATGTTGACACGAACTTAACCTGCACGCATAGACAGTATAGGGCCAAATTTATTGTACACAATGAAAAATTCTTGTATTTTCGTTTTAACCTAAATTTCATTCTTTAAGCTCGATAATTGTTTCATAATAAGTAAATATGTTCTCAAATGTGGTACTAAATTAAAGCTAATTTAATATCCTTTACAATGGACTCACGTTCGGGCACTTAACGCCATTTTTATGATCTTGGAATGCAAAACATGGACCCCTACCCCTGACAAAAAATTGCGAAAATGACGGTTTTAGGATGTCAATTCCTCTCAGATAAAAGAATCCTCGTCATTTGATATAGTTTTTATGCCTAACTTATTAGATGTGATACAATGTTGGAAAATAAAATCATCAAAGTCCATAAAATTTTGATTTTCGGTTGAACATTTTTGAAAAAATGGGAATTTTCTGAATTTTAGATTTTTCACAATTTCGACTTTCTGACTGTATTGTCGTAAAAATCTGAATATGTATTTAATAATTTCCGATGTAATAATGATTTATTATATGTTAGCAACAAACTGCGTTCACACATTTTAGTTTCAGACATATTGTAGGTTCGAAAATGTCAAAATTAGCACCCCTCACCCTAAAAATCAGGGTAAAATATGGCTCTAATTGATAAAAACATAATGTTTTATTAGGATTATAGCGTGTATTTCACTAAAGCTGACATGCAGAAAATAATTTAAGTAGATTTAAACTTCTTAAGAGGGCTCTTTTTGGCTCTTCTGCTCGAAATTGTATGCAAAATGGGAATTTTCAGTTTTTTAGAATTTCTGCTGTTTTGACTTTGAGATGCAAATACTTCATGAAATTGATATATAACTTGAAAATGTGGAGTGAATATCCTTTCATTATATCTAAGCCATTAGAAAAAAATGTTTTTAAACATTTTAGAATAACAACAGTCTCATAAATTACAAACATATTACACCTTACCACAAATATTCACCACAATTTATTTCATTTTATTCAGCTTGAAAAGCTTAAATATTGTATAAAGATCCAACAACATATCATTTCAAACACTAAAATACACAGAGACTCCCATATATCACAAATAAGATCATGCGCGTGGTTTATGGGCAGTTATTCAACAATTAAACTTTGAATTTTGTTGAATTCCGGAATGCTGAAAATTCCCATCTTCACATATCGCCAAATATATACAAATCTTCCTATATTTTGGCATTAAAACTGCATATTAAGATATATAAAATGCATTGACTTAAAAGAAAGTAAAGCATTAATTAGTATGTTTCGTTCATATATATGTAAAGACAGGCATATTCTGGGGATTTTTCAGCATCATTTTCTTGGGGTAGGGGTAAAATTTTCGGTATTAAGAGTCACATTGAACACTCTTTGTTCATCTAAACATTGTTTTTAGATAATTTATATGTCGGTTGAAACAATGAATTGGCATATATGCAGATAAATTATCCAGATTTGCCACATATAACTATTTAAAAGTGACCTTTGGACAAATCTGAAATGATGAAAATTCCCATTTTCATCAATTCTGTACAAAATATTGAGTTTAAGCTGACTAGTGGGGATTAAAATGACAAATCATGATAGAATTTACGCAATTTTGTTATATGCAGTACAGATTTTGCGTGCTTTGGTTATTTTTATGCGAATAAAGACAAAAAAGTGCCTATTATAGGGAAAATTTGTTGGGGTAGGGGTAAGATTTTCGGTATTTTAAGTCAAATTGAACACTCCTTGTTTTTATAAACATTGTTTTTAGATAACTTGTATCTAGGTTAGAACAATGAATTGGCATATCTGCAGATAAATTTTCCAGATTTGCCACATATAACTATTTAAAAGTGAATTTTGGACAAATCTGAAATGATGAAAATTCCCATTTTTCATCAATTCTGTACAAAATTTTGAGTTTAAGCTGACAATTGTGGCTGAAAATGACATATCATGATAGAATTAACGCAACATCGTTATATGCAATGCAGATGTTGCGTTTTTTGTCATTTTTATGCGAATATAAACAAAACATTGCCTATTATAGGGAAAATTTGTTGGGGGTAGGGATAAGATTTTCGGTATTCAAAGTTACATAGAACACTCATTGTTCTCCTGAACATTATTTTTTGATAACTTATATATCAGTTAGAACAATGAATTGGCATATCTGCAGATAAATCCTTCAGATTTGACATATATTATGATTTAACAATGCACTTTGGACAAATCTGGAATGTTGAAAATTCTCATTTTTCATCAATTTCGGGCACAATGTCGAGTTTAAGTCAACAAATGGCTTTCAAATTACTAAATCGTTATATAATTCATGCAACATTGTGATATTCAACGCACATTTTGTGTGTTTGAGTTAATTTTTTTGCGAAAATAGACAACAACAAAAAAAAAACAATTTTAAGGAAAATTTGTTGGGGTAGGGGTAAAATTTTAGGTATTAAGAGTCACATCAATGTTTGAAGACAACTAATATATTGCTTAGAACAACTAATTGGCATATCTGCAGATATATCCTCCAGATTTGGCATATGTAACGATTTAACAGTGAAGTTTGGACAAATCTGAAATATTGAAAATTCCCATTTTTCATCAATTTCAGGCAAAATATTGAGCTTAAGTCAACAAATAGCTGTTAAAATACGAAATCATGATATAATTTATGCAACATTATCATATACAACACAAATTTTGCATGTTTAGGTGGTTATTTCTATGCGAACATAGACAAAAAAATGACAATTTTACAGTAAATTTGTTGGGGTAGGGGTAAGTTTTATTGATGTATGATATTTATATTACATAAGAATGGCCATTATTTGTAATAATTGTCAAATATAATAAGCTTTCATTTGATACCAAATTTAAATGATATTTGTTTACTTAAAAGTAATATTAGGCGAAAGAATCATAAAACTTAGTCAAAATCTGAAACATTCAAAGATCCATTTAATATTTGGTCAATTTGAAAATAAAACTTTGGTCATTAAAAATATGTCAACATTATGTTAACATGTTTTATATTCAAGAAAATAGATTGAAAAAATAAAAACAATTTTCAGAATTTGGAATCGAGATGCACTTCGGGTTCTTTAGACCATCAAACTAACGCAGTTTGAATGAAGATATCTAAATTTTCGTCAATATTTCATAGGGGTAGGGGCACGTTTAATGGCGCTATGGAACGTATTGGGCATCGAAATTGTAAAAATGTGGGTTCTTTGTAAAGCTCATAGAATAAGCAATCATTTGATACATCGTTTGTATAACTGGAAAGCATTTGCTTAACATTTTGAAGCAACTGAAAGAAAAACTTGGAGAATAAACCAAATGTTCCAAAATTTCGATAGGTGGGTCTAAAAATGGGCCATGTTCCACCAGTGCGTTCAAGTTATGCTCGTGTTAACATGTTTTATTTTGAAGACGGGATGTAAGCAGACTTAAAAAAAATGAGTGGTGTTGGGCAGTGAGGGGGGGGGGGGGGGGGGGGTGCACGGGGGGTTATTCCAGCCCATGGACTGTAATAGATAACTGATATTTTGTCCACAGGTGGGCTTACCTCGACCTACATTTCATGAATGAGTGACTCAAATTTAAGCTTTTGTTTAAGTTCAGATCTGAGATACTTGAACAAATGAACAGATAAAGGAATGACAATTCGTCAGTAGATGCGTCTTTCGGACAGCCATTAGGTTTCTGATACAAAATATGACACTTTGACCTACATTTCATGCATGGGTGATTCAGGTTAAAGGTTGTTTCAGCTCATCTGTCTATGCCAAGGTGAGCTTTTGCCTTCACTTGGCGTCCAGCGTCCGTCTGTTGTAAACTTTTCATTCAAATATCTGAAACCACTAAGCCAATTGGAACCAAACTTGGTCACTATAGTTCTTGGATTGTCCATTTTAAGAATTGTATCCGACAGGTCCATACCCCATCCAAGATGACCGCCAACAGTTTTAACTTTGAACCCTATGGAAAAGACATTTAAAGATCTCAGAAGCTCTCAGTCCAATTATAACCAAACTTCGACAGAATGGTCCTTAGATGATCCCTTTCAAAGAAGATATCCGGTAGGTCCATACCTCATACAAGATTGCCGCAAACGGACAACATAGTTGTGTAAGCAGAGTCGACACAAAGGGATTACTATCTGTCGTCTTACGTCGTCGTCCGGCGTGGTCTGTCGGTGTTTGAATCCGCAACTCCTTCAAAACTGCTAGTCTGATTCCAACTAAACTTTCAGGATATGTTGTTCATCTGGTGTAGTTGTGCACCTGATACTTAGAATTTTGATTTTATAGATTTTAGAGGTTTAGAGAGTCAAATTGCGTATGTGTGATTCTGTAGGTTTTTGAATCCGTATCTCCATCAAAACTGCCGGTACGATTCTAACCAAACTCTCAGATTATGTGGTTCACCTCGTGTAGTTGTGCATCTGATACTTAGAATTTTTATTTTACAGATTTAAGAAAATTGCTCAAATGTGAGTTTGTCACTTTTTGAATCCGCAACTCCATTAAAACTGCTAGTCCGATTCCGACCAAACTTTCGGTTATATTGTTCATCTGGTGTACCTGATAGTAAGAATTTTAATTTGACAGATTTTAGAGGTCCACAGAGTCAAAATTGCTCATTTGTTAAACTGGTTTGTTAATCCACAAATTCATTATAACTATCAGTCAGATTCCAGCGAAACAGTATATGTACAAAATAAGTGTTGCAAGGTGGTTATATGATGCATAAATATAATGGTCAAGAGAGTGGTTATCCACCTGAATTGGGCACAGTCAAAATGAAAACAGGATATGTAATTTACCTGATCTAGATGCGCATCTGATACTTAAAATTTTAATTTTAAAGATTTAGGAGGTTCACAGAGCCATTATTGCTCATTTGTTGATTTGGTTGGTTAATCTTTAACTAAACTGTCCGTCAGATTCCAACCAAACTTTCAGTTTTTTATGTTTATTTGCTCTGGGTATGCATATTATACTTATAATTTTGTTTGTACAGATTTTAGAGTTTCACTGGCCAAAAATGGCTCTTCTGTAGTGCAGACGACACAAGTGTTCAAGGGAACACCTATAAATGATTTTTAACATTGGACCCTATGGAAAAGACATTCAAAGATCTTTTTCTCAAAGACTACTTGTCCAATTATTAGCAAACTTAGTTACAAAGGTCCTTAGATGGTCCTTTCTAAACAGGTATCCGGCAGGTCTGTACCTCATTCAAGATGACCACCAACGGTGAACATAAATTTAACATTGAACCTTATGGAAAATACATTCAAAGATCTTCTTCTCGAAAGCTATGAGTCTAATTAGAACCAAAATTAGTCACAATGGTCCTTAGATGGCCGCCACCAGAAATCACCCTAAGGTTAAATATTAAAACACATTCAAGGTTGGTATGACTTAATAACAAAAATAGTTGCTACAGTTTTATTGTTCATACAGAAATATTATTGTTAAAACTGCAACTTGTGTGCAGTGAAGAAAACATATCCTACAAATTTGTTTAGCATATTACTTACATTTTTGAAAGACTTATTCAGATTAACAAACTGAATACACAAACGAGCTATGTTGGCTTGGCGAACCTTTAATTATATAAAAACAAAATTTAAAGTATGATTTGCATAACCAGATCTGATGAACAACATATACTGAAAGTTCAATTGGAATCTGACATATAGTTTTGATGGGATTGTGAATTAACAAACTAGATTAACAAATGAGTTCAATGTTAAACAATGGTGGCCATGTTGGATGACAATACTGAAGTCAGATCTGGAGTTCATAAGAATATTACATGCAAAGTGTAGTTTAAATCCATTCAGTTTTTCTCAGGCAAAGGTTCTTTAAAGGAAAAGATGGACGGAGTACAGGGGGTAGCCAATAAAAAAAGATGTAACCATGCTGTATGTTGTAAACGACACAAACTTATAAAGGTTATATTAAAACTGCTGCCATCATTCATCTATATGAAAACTGACCCACCCACTGGTCATTTTTCAACGTTGGATATTTGCCTACCTGCAGTCATTGTTTTATGTAGAAAACTTACCATGTTTTTTCATTGTTTTGGTCGTCAACTTTCAGAAATGATAACTGACCCCCGGTCATTTATCAACGTTGAATATCGACCCACTGTGGTCATTTTTCGATGTTGAAAACTGACCATGTAAGTGAAATGTTTTCCTAGTAGTGTTTTTCTTTATTAAATTACACGTTTTTGGAAAATTCTAAAAAATATAAATTAAGGCTTTCACATTTTATTCACATGCCATGCATTATTTTGGTATTAAGTTGCAGATCATACCTTTCCACAACGATTGGAAAGCTAAGCTTTGAAGTGGAAGATTGTAACTTCAGTTTTTAAATTTGCCGCTGACCCACCACACATTGTACACAGGGGAGAAAAAGTTTTTTTTTCCTAAATTAATCTAAACTCTTTTTTTCATTACGCTGACTAAATAGAATTGACGAAATGATAAAAATATATAATGAAAATAACTTTTTTTATACATTTTCACAAGGTGACTAAGTAAAGAGGAGTCGAAATAATAGTATCCTATTATGTTAGAAGAGAGCTAATTTAAAAACATGAGGCTGTTGTATTTTGCAATTTTCCAAGCATAGTCAAGGGCCCTAGAGTACTAGTGGTGGTCACCCATGCGGATTACCAGACCTCCATTGTTCTTGACTGGAGACGAAAATAAATAGAGAATTAAAGACAAATTAACGTAGTAAGGAGTTTAAAACTGCGCATCATTCTTGCACTTCTGACCCCCCCCAAAAATGCAATTCCGTGTAGGAATGCTGGCAAAATGATTTTCGATGTCTTACCATAATTAGATTTAATCAAATGTGCCACTTTTTGTCTAGCCTGCGACGAATAACGCGAAGGCGAGACATAGCGACCATAAATTCCGTCGTTGGCATCGTCGGTGTCGGCTTCGTCGTTAACATTTGGTTAACCCTAATAATAAACTTTTTTTGAACTTCAATAACTATCTGAGATCTTACTCAATATCAATGAAATTTTGACAAAATATTTAGTACAACCTCATTATTGAATCCCAAGTTTATTTTTGAAAAAAAAATCCATTTTTCCGTACTTTGCAGTACCCACATGCCATATACTGATGATTATTGGTAAATGATTACACACATCCATACCAGAATTATGTCACCTTGACCTATATTTTCCGCTTCAATGAATTTGGCTAAATTTTCTATTTAGGTCCATATATCAACAATCTCTAAACAAAATTGAGAATAAGGACTTTAACTTTGATTGTAGAATCCATAGATGTGCAATAAGCTTCCGGAATTTTATTCCGATTTCAACTTTGGTAAATTTCCTGAAAATGTCAAAGACTAACAGTTTTTGAAAATTTTGCCTATAATCAAATATTTTAACCATTTCTTCATACAAGACATATTAAAAAATGGTTCCAATTTTGGTAAATTTCCTGAAACTTTCAAAGACAAGCTATTTTTGGAAATTCTTGTTTGGAACCATGTGTTTTGATGAATTGTAGTTAAAAAGCAATATTTGTAATGGTTAGATTTCATTCATTTTGTATTCCAATTTTGGTAAATTTTCTGAAAATGTCAAAGACCAGTTGTTTCCTGGAATTCTACCTGGCAACTAGATCCTAATATAGGCCAAATTCGAATGACAATGGAGTGAGCAGGCGAGACACTATGTTCAGCGGAACCTTTACGAATTATATTGAGTAGCTATGCAGATATTTCAGCAAATGCCTCATTTATAAAGAGGATATCATTTACAGCATTTTATATAGAAATATTAGGGATGCAATAAGCTTTTTATGATACCTAATGACACCTCAGTTTTTGTAGGGATTCACACTGTAAGTGCTTTAGTTTTGTGGCGTTCTTGTTCATTATTGTTTATTTGTTATGTCTTTGTCATGCTGTCTCAATTCGTGTTGGATATGAATTGCCGTGATTTTGGATTTTGAGTTTGGAATTCCCTGTTCATCACTTCTGTTTCGATATTTGTTTGCCGATGCATTAGTCAAAAATAAGATCGGTGACCCAAAATATTGTTGAAGGCAAGAATAAGAGCTAATAATTTACAACATTTTTAGATGTAACTTAAATAAATTTAAATTTTGTTTAAATTCGTAAATTTCCCTAATTCTTCAACTAAAATAGCTGATTTTTGCATGACGGATCTCATGCTTATATGGCAGGTGACACTAATTTATTTCATTCTATTTTTCCTATGCTCTAATAACAAATTGTTAGTCGTGAAAATATCAGGAAATTCTATCTCAGTTTTTATACGCCCGTCTAATGACGGACGTATTATGGTATACCAATGTCCGATTGTCCGTCCGTCCGTCTGTCCGTCTGTCCGTCCGTTTCATATGTCGTGCTCTAACTTGACAACCATTTGGCCGATTCACTTCAAACTTTGTAGAGGTATTGGATATGATTGTCTCACGAACTATGTACTTTTTCGTGAAATTTAGATTTTTCTTGCAGGAGTTATGGGACTTTATTCGTCAATTTTAAGGCATTTTTTTTATATGTCGCGCTCCAACTTGACAACCCTTAAGCCAATTTACTTCAAACTTTGTAGAGATATTAAGTACGATGGTCACACGATCTGTATACTTTTTCGTGAAATTTCGATTTTTCTGGCAAGAGTTATGGGACTTTATTCGTCAATTTTAAGGCAATTTTTCACATGTCGCGCTCTAACTTAACAACCCTTTGGCCAATTCCCTTCAAACTTTGTAGAAGTATTGAGTATGATGGCCTCACGATCTGTATACTTTTTCATGAAATTTTGATTTTTCTTGCAAGAGTTATGGGACTTTATTCGTCAAATTTAAGGCAATTTTTTACATGTCGCGCTCTAACTTGACAACCCTTAAACCAATTTACTTCAAACTATGTAGAGGTATTGAATACCATGGCCACACGATTTGCATACTTTTTCGTGAAATTTCGATTTTTATTGCAAGAGTTATGGGACTTTATTCGTCAATTTTAAGGCAATTTTTTACATGTCACGTTCTAACTTAACAACCCTTTAGCCAATTCACTTCAAACTTTGTAGAGGTATTGGATATGATAGCTTCATGATCTGTATACTTTTTCGTGCAATTTTGATTTTTCTTGCAAAAGTTATGGGACTTTGTTCGTCAATATTAAGGCAATTTTTTACAATATTCACGCTCTGACTGATAAATTCTTTGATCAGCTCACTTCAAACTTTGCAGATTAATCTCTTAAAGAGATATCAAGCTTAATTAGGCAGTTATAGGTGCTTCTGATTTGAGAACCCGTTACCTAAATCACTTAAAGCTTTGAAGGGTGACGACGGGCGTATCATGCGACTTGGCACAGCTGTTTATTTTGTCCCCCGTACCACTTTAAATGTTAATGCAGGAATAAAAATAGAGGGACGTGATTTCACTCATTCTAAAACCACATCTCACTCATATTTGCAATC
Source organism: Modiolus philippinarum (assembly GCA_002080025.1). Taxonomy (NCBI): domain Eukaryota; kingdom Metazoa; phylum Mollusca; class Bivalvia; order Mytilida; family Modiolidae; genus Modiolus; species Modiolus philippinarum. Next base: position 15,386 of record MJUU01034729.1, read on the forward strand.
ATAATGTAACACAAATTAAATTCTGAGGCACAAAATTCCCACTCTCCAACAGATCATATCCGAACCTGGTATCAGGTTTTACCAGACAAGTATTCAACATAAAACTTCTAGTCATAGAGTCATGAAATTGGTCACATGGAGGAACATGTTAGTGGTGTAGGGCAGACAAATAACAATTGGTAAATCTGAACTCGGACATAGTCTATTCTGTGATATGTAAATAATTAATGTAAAAAGCAAAACATACATAAAAAACAAACAAACAAACAAAAAAACAAGATGTGTGTGTGTGTGAAACACTACATATGCCCCAGATTCTACAGTAAAATATTGAAAATGCCCAATTTTCCCCCTTTCTGACCCCTGTGTCCTTGATCTTTGACCTAATTTATTTGCATATATATATGTTCCTCTTAACAAGACCTATACACTTGCCAAGTATTAAAAGTCTATCCCACGCAGTTAAAATGTTGTTTATTAACATAAAAAAAATTAATCCCCTTTATTCGGAAACAGATGAAGCCCCTTAGGGCCTACTGTTTATTGAATTGGTTTTAATTGTTAAATGTGTCTGTTTAAACGTGCTATAAGAAACCCTGCAAAAAATAATGCACCAAGATCGGACAAAAAATTTAAAAAATCATTTTTTTCCATTTGTCCCCCTTTGGGTCTCTTGTTTCTCAAAAACGGTAAAGGTACCTGAAATCTGTCTGCATGCTACAGTTGCACAATTTTATTAGCAATAACATAAAACAAACCCCGTCTCAATAGGATAAATGATAAAGATTCTACAGTCAAATATGTGAAAACGGCCAATTTCACCCCTTTTTGACCTCTGTGACCTTGACCTTTGACCTGACGTAATTTTTTTGCATATTTATGTTCCTCTTGACTAGACCTATGCACATGCCAAGTGTGAAAGTTCTATCTTAAACAGTTCAAAAGTTATAGCCAAGGTTAAAGTTTCGGACGCACAGACAGACACAGAAACACAGACACAATATGCCCCCAATCCTCGATCTGGGGACACACACACACACACACACACACACACACACAATAAGTTCCACACAACTTATACAATCTTTCTGAAAAATTTCATCCAATTCGGAGCACTTTTAATATTCCCGCCTTTTTTCCANCAATTAAAAAATTTCAAGCTCGGATTGCACTTTACCTTTATGTCAAGTTGCATTAAGACCGGTGGTTATGTGGCTGAGAACGACGGCGGACAAACTTTCGTTAAAGAGCAAAAAAGTCTCCACACTTCGTTAGGGGGACATAAAAAGATGAAATTATCAATTGTCATAAACATTTGGGAATATGTTTTCTTCTGATGGTATTTGGTCAGCTCATATTGAAAATAAAACAAAATTCGGTAATGAAACCAATAGATGTACTAAAGCTAGAATATACTCTTTCATCAAAAAGTTCGTACAGTATTTTCACTACTTTAACCATTTCTCGATTATGCATTTCAAGAATGAGTATATGGAATGGATGTTTAGAATGAGGAATTGACACTCTTGAAAAGTTGCAACGGGAAAGCAGCAGGAATTGCTACCAGATTGACAAAACAATTAATAGATATCCTTGCCTTGTTTGCAAACAAAAGACTGCCCCAAACCTGCTCCCATATAAAATTTCTAACCTGAATTTGAGATTGGCACAATCTGTACCACCTTTCAGATTTTTTACACTGCCAGTTTTTTATCTCTCATACGATTTTTTTTCTTTTTTTTGAGTGGTCATTTTTCCACGAGGGTCACTATTCAATGCGTGGGTTTTCAAATTGAAAAAAAAATAAACCTTGAAATCTGACAATTAGCCCGATGAATATTGAGCTGATCAAAATTCAATGGCTTTGGGATCAATTTTCAACGCTGAAAAACGACCAAAAGGTCAATTTTCAACGGGGTCAAAATTCAACCTTACACCGGCCGTAAAGTGGTGTTCTGAGTGTGAAGAATCTATTTGTTCAGACTGCTATGAACATCACAATCTAGCAAACCACCAAACGATATCCATAACTGCTTATCAAAACCTACCGTCTGCTGCTTTGAACATTAAACATTATTGTGAAGATCACGATGAAAAATTAGAGTTCTATTGTCCAATCCACAGCGATGCCTGCTGTGTCAAATGTGTTGAACTGTCCAACCATGATTGTCACGAAATCAAGTCGTTACGCGATGCCATAAAAGATATTAAGTCTTCGGCTGTAATACTTGAAAACGAAAACATATTTGCTGAGTTTTGTGCTATATATAAGAGGATAAAAGAGGACATAGTCAAGAATGTTGAGTACATTGATAAACAAACATCACATTTAAAAGAAGAAATCATAAATTTGAAAAGACAGGTCGACTCCCAATTAGATGCACTGGAGAAAAAGATATTTTGTCATCTTTAGAGTCGAATACATCCACCTGCAAAGACAAAATCTATAAAGTTTACATCTTTGCTGGATGAAAAAACAACACACTTTTAAAGCACAATTGACAACATCAAAAAGTATAAATAGCACGCTTCCGAACTACAAACTTTTCTAGGACTTTCAGATATCGAGAAAACTATTGAGGAGGAAAAGAAGTTCATGAGGTCGATAGAGTCAGGATCAGATTTTCAAAACTTTGAATTACATCTTGATGTGTCCACCGGTTATGCCATCTTAACAGGGATGAAATCATTTGGTTCTGTTAAATCAGAAATGAAACATAGTGCAGTAAAATTTACACATAAGTCTGGCAAACATGCACAAACACAACTACCAAATCAGATATTGAAGAGAGATGATATTGACAAAGTTACACTGACAAAAACTGTAGATATCAATATCAAAGAAAATGCTGCTTTAGGCAACATCAGAATAACAGGATGTGAAATCCTTGACAACAACAATATCCTCTTGGCGAACAAACTTGGAAAAGAAATTTTGATGTACACAGAACATGGGATGTTCAAGAACAAATTTGAGCTGTCGTTTAATCCGTTTGACGTTTGCTCTATCAATGACCACAGAATCGCCATTTCGTCAAGTTCTAACTACATATGTATCTACGACTTGGAATTAAAGAACACTATGAATGAAACAACTACTATGAATATTTCACTCGGATTAGAGTTTTATTATGGCAAGATATTTTGCCAAATTTCTACAGTGGGAATAATCGTATATAGTTTAACACTGGAACCATGATTTTGAATAACGGATATTAAAAAATCAAGCTCTTCAACTTTACGTATATCACTCACAGTAGGTAGAATTTACTACACAGAGGAAAGAACATGGATGGAAAAGAAATATGGAGGTTCAATACATTTTGCACAGGTGGAATTTCTTGCGGCAGGAATGGATATGTTTTTGTTATGGACTATGTAGGCAACAAAGTTGGTTTGATATCAAAAAAGGGAAGAAAATTCGCTTGTTGTTGGCAAAGAAAGACGGAATCGGTAGACCTGGTTGTATCCACTGTAGAAACAATCAGTTATTAATATGCTATCAACTTAGCGGAAGTGTTTTTATGTACAAATTTAAGGTGTTATGAAGTTTTCAGATAGGTTAAAAGCCAGATTTAACAAAAGTTGTTCTGCAAAGGCATCATTTTCTACGATTTTATACTTCCGTCGTGGATTTGTTCCAATTTGAGAGACGGGAACACTCCAGTGCGTTTTTATCTTTAACCAAGTATATGATTTGAAATGAAATAATACAACTTCCAATTTTTGTTTGGTTCCCAATGGTGGTGGCTCAGCTTAGTGCCGTACTTGCTTTTTGGATTATTTTCTTATCTCTTTCTCGTTTTGTTTTGCCTTTATATTACAATTTTCTGCTTTTGTTGATTTCATATATTTACTTTCTTCGCCTTTTGCTTAAATATACGTTTGCCGATTTGAGTTGATTACAAAGCATTTTAGTCGAAATATATATAATACACAAATTATCATAAATTACATAGTTAGACTTTTAAGGTCCATTCTCAAAAAAAGCTACTTAAACAAGGGTATGTTGCCCAAAACTTGAAGTCATCCCTCCAGAAGTTTAACGGTCGACATCACCATCTTACGGACCGCTATGGGATATCTGCTTCCCAGCGGATGACTACAGATCTTAAAAGCTTAATTGTTGTTTCATCTACCGGATTTGACCTTACTACCGGATTTGACATGTTCGACACGGCGGGTGTCTTATAAGAAGCAGGAGATGCTTACTCTACCGGTGCACCTGATCTCACCCATATTTTTTATTGGGTCTGTGTTGTTCATCTTTGTATGTGTGTGTGTCTTCATTTTTCTTTTCTGTGCAGTACTCATGTTGTGTCGTCTCTGTTTCTTTGTTTTTTTTCCGATGTTGCCATTGTCCTTGGATTATTCGTTTTGGATAACAAAATACCGAAGTTACTGTTAATTTGACGGATTGACGGTTCGGTTCTCACTTACTTTGATTTTGAAAAACTGGAGGGCACCTTGCAATTCTCACATGATATTAGTGGAAGTATACTGATTAAATGACCAGAAGATTTTTTGTTCCAAATTAATCAGGACAAAGAAATATTTCAGAAGAAAAATTATATTTTTTGAAAAGTAGAAGAAATCTCTTTTTTCAGCTTTTCTTGTCAATGTGTTTGATTGATTTAAGGTGTATCTAGCATCAAAGAAGTGGCAATCTTCATTTATTCGACAGATGTTTAAATGCCCAAAGAAAGACTGCACCGTATAAATATAAAATGCAACGTGAAATTTGTTACGTTGTATACACAATGACGATTTTCCTAGACGATACACCAGCTGTACAATGTTGCAAGCGTGGTTTTACTTCCGACATCATTTCAGTAAAAAATTAGCAAATTTATTTATTTATTTATTTGCAAATACATTCGTATATTTTGTTTCCAGATTAAGTAAAATATTAGTATATTGCATTTTAAGAATTGATTGCCGCTTCTCCGAGAAGCGGCCTTCACTTTGATCAAACTTCCTGTTGGATCGTTAAGTTACTGGTTAACTCGTAAAGGGTGCAGTGCTAGTATCACGCTCGTGTCTGCGTTTGTAATTATTATGCTGACAAACGTTTCAACGATACACGATTATTAACAAAAAATACCAAAAAAAAACCAAAAAACAAAAAAAAAAAAACAAAAAAAAACAAAAAAACAAAACAAAAACAAAAACAGATCCGCGTATCAATTGACCCTATCAGCGTTTCTGGATAAGGGGGAGATAACTCCAACATACTTGTATAGGCTCTATTTGTTATAATGTAACAAATAGGTTATATGTTGATAAAAATGAATAAATGAATTAAGAAATAAAACAAATTGCCTATGAATCTTTTTAACTGTTGTCGATAATCAATTAACAGACATGTTTTACCTGACTGAATAAACATCCTGTGCTATACAGGTGTGTTAATTAGAACTGTACAGAAGATTGCCCTTGGGTGATTTCTTTCTAGTATTGATCCAATTATACCTCTCTAAACATGTGTATTATAATTTTTCTACAAATATTAAATAATTTTTAATCAAAATTAAGATTGAAAAATAAAAATTAAAAATACTGAGCAATTAAGAACATGTTATTTTAACCGAAAAAAATGAAAAATAGAAAAAATAATAAATGAAGAAATCAAAGTTTTTCAGAAAATTATTAATTTTAAAACCAGTAGTTTTATTCTTTTTTAATCACTTGTATGACAAAGATTGAAATATATCTAGTTTGTCATTATTAAAGTTTAAAATAAAAAACAGTATTCATCATCTTCACAAAATACTTGTATTCTCCTCTTTTAAAAAGAACCCCTTTTTCATGAAAGGATTAATGTTTTTTTTCCATGCAATTTTATATGATGTAATAGATTCTGAAAGAAATTTAGCTATGTTTCAAACTTGATGTAACAATGTGAAAAAGAAAAATTAAATTCAAAACAAAAAAATGAAAACAATAACAAATTGAAACCTAGACCAACATTTCATTTTTAAAGGTTTCAAGTTTTTGTCAATGGATGATTTTTTACAAGATATTAAAATATTTCTATTTACTTATATGGTATTATTATTTGTTTTTGTTTCTGTTTATTTCCAACTTTTTATTGTTTTATATTATTTTTAATATGACTTTTAAATAAACAGAACAGAAATTAAAAAAACAAACATGTGTGGCCCTTTTGTGCTTTTGTGTATTGTGTATTTTGTGTATTGTGTATTGCTTGAATGTCATTTGTGCACTTGTCATGAAAACTTGTATGAACCATTAAAAAATTATTAGGTTTAAAAAGATATCTTTGACCTGAATATAATATTATTTTAAAAATATTTATTAAAATATTACTATTTCCTTATGTATTAATATTATTATTAGCCTTTGATTGTTTTCTTCTTTTTTTTATCGTTTTGTTTGGTTTATTTTTTTCTTATATAGTTTTTTTTTAATTTATATATCAATATTTAATATGACTAAATGAATAAAAAAAAAACGCGTTTGGTCCCTTTCCACCTGATGCTTTGTAAATATTATGTGTATTGCTTGCATGACATTTGTGCATTTAACGCTCAAGACTTGTATGAAGCAATGTAAAAATTTATTAGGTTTTAAGGGTATCTGTGATCTGAACATCTAAAGTAATCTTTTTACTCTTTAATGCAGCAACATTGTATTTTTCCTCTAGACCGGTGACTTCAAAAGATGTTTGTCCAGGTGAATTTTATTAAGGTGATCAGAATGTCAGCAGGTGGTATACAGGTCACTTAGCACAACAAACATAATTTAAAATGAATTATACAAAACACACCCCACTAAACAATATTCCAATCTGAAGCTTACTACAAACTTTGTTAATGAATTTCAGGGTCTAATCATATTACAGGTAAACAAATGACAGGTGTCTCATTACAGGTAAATCAAGTAAATCACCGTGTTGTTTTGATAGTATACACATCAATAATCATCAAGATAGAAAATATTGTTGAACAATTAAACTAGGAGCTTGCAAATGAATATTAAAGTGTGCAGATTTATCATTAATCACCATGGTAGAAACACCCTGTTACAAGTATGTTGGAGTTATCGAACCTGATATTCCACTAGAGGCGCGAAACGCTGATATCGTCAATTGCATGCAATTATGGCAATTTAGTCATGTTTCTTGAAGAACGATGATATTCTCCTGATGTATTGATGCTTTAGGTATCCAGTCGTAACAGTTTACTCACAAGTAGTATCTATTATTTAAACTTGGGATGATGTTAGCGGAAGTAAGCAGGGTTTCTCGGGTCGTTGATGTCTCTGGACGTAATTTCCGTTATTTAAAACGCAGTGATCAGACAGATCTGAAATATTGTATTAACGTTATAACGTGTTCAGAAAAGGAAAGTATATATAGGGAATAATACATGGCAAAATCCGTATCACATGCCGTATCATCCCGAGTTACCAATATCAGCACGAGGGCCTCTGGCCCGAGAGCTGATATTGGTCGAGGGATGATACGGCATGTGATACGGATTTTGCCATGTATTATACAGTTTATCATATATTTAAACAGAGGACTACTAATCCGAAATATACTGTCAAAAATTGAAATCGGTAAGAGAAAATGCATGTATTTTTTGAAGAGGAAAATTCCAAAATGGGCGGAAAGGTCTGGAAGTTTTGGACTAAATCTAACATGTAAAGGAAAAAAAGTTTGCTAGATTTTTTTAACTGATCATCACACAACAAAACAATTTCACCCCACACAAATCTTTGTTACCCTCCTCCCAAAAAAAATGTTTGCCCCCCCCCCAAATTTTTTTAACCCCCGAAAATTTTTTTAATAAAAAAAAAGAAAAATTGAAAAAAAAATCGAAAAAATGGTATGTGATAAAGGGTAAGCCATGCGATAAAGGGTATGCGATAAAGGGTAAGCCATGCGATAAAGGGTATGCGATAAAGGGTATGACGTCATAGTGTGAATACGGAATGAACGTCATGCACTGTATCACATATTCAAAACGTCTGTATTTATTACTAAATATATGATAATATAGAATAATCCGGCGTCGTTATGAAGTAATTCATGTTAAAACGATTTATGAAATTGTTTTATCCATTAAAGATATACGATAACGGATTTAACAAATCGAAAAGATGAGATCAGCATTCCTTGTCCTTTAGTGACATACAGAGCTGGCCGGTGATACTGCGCGCCTAAAGCTTCAACATGGACCTGGCTTTCCTGATTACTTTTTAACACCAAAACGTTGGTGTCTAAAAATAGTTCATTTATCAATGTTTTCATTGAATATATTCAATTGTTGAAAGGTTATGTCAGTTGCACTTTAATTTCTATGAAAACACACTGACCCCGTGATGTAAACAACTTGTGTGATGTCCGGTGATATTGCGCATGTCATAAAAAATAGGTTAAAACTTGGAGAAAACGAATGATTTCGGAATTATCTTTTGGTATCCATCAGAACTATTATTATGCTACAAAATAAACCAAAGTCAGGATTTATTCTTAATTTTACTTTTAATTATTGTGTATTTTGATAAGAAGGGTAACATATTCCTAGACTCGATTCGTAAATATACCAGTCAGTGTATCGTGACGTAATGCGCGGAAGAATATATTTTTTTTAGTTGACCTACAATTTGTCTCTCTAACAGGTCAGTGTCACTTGTTATCATTCCCTTAATTAAGAACGATATCATTGCGAAATGGACGGTGCGCAGTATTACCGGATGCGCAATAATCCGGGACACGACTGTAATGCTAAATTAGCTATCGATTAAAGCGTTTCGGGGATCTTCATTTCACGAGGCTAAGATAATGTACGTCATCTTCTTTCCACGAGGCTAAGGTAATGGTTGCAAAATCCTGTACGTTTCTCAATGCATTCCTTTTTAAAAATCGGGTTCATGCACTTGCAGTGCATGGCGATCGGGGGGAGAAGGCTTAAATTGGAAAATATTTATAATTCCTAGGGGGGCTTAGAATAGAAAATATCTAAAATTCCTAGGGGGATTTGAAAAAATGGGTTACGGTTTTAGAGAAGATGAAAATGTGAAAAGGTAACGGACGACGGACGGACTGACGACGGACGCCAAGTGACGGCAATACCTCACACTGTATGCTGATTATAAGTCTTTGAACATTTTTTTGATGCTTCTTTTATTTTCATAGCATTTTGTTTTTTTGTTGTTGTTGTTTTTGTTTGTTTTTTTTTTGCCATATCAGCTGCTATTTTATCATGACAGTGGAGGTTGTAACTTTAAACCCGATTAATTTTCCCAACATATTCAAGAATAAACAGTTAATGTTGAGCTTTGTTTTGGGTTTAAGGCACATGGATTACATATATCCTTTTAATTTCAGAGATCTAGATTATGGGACATTTGTTGGATATGGATTAATCATGAAACACACAAAATTATGATATTTTTTAAGAAGCTAATGAATGGTGTTTGTCTATTTTAATAATTTTAAGGGATGATATTATTTTGTTTTGAATACCCCTGGGGATATGTGTAGATATGATTGAAGGATACAGGATATTAATTGTTTAATAGGGATGTGAATTATATTTTTATGTTATTAAAGATCAAAATTGCATACTAAAATATCAATAACACAGAACAAGAAAATTCTTGTAAAGGAAATAAAAATTATTTCAATTTCTGTTGTACACATATGTAAGCCAAGTAAAGTTTTTTCTTCAACTCTGGTGGTGCATTAATATTCTTTATACATATGTATTAACCAAAGATGGATTCATAAGAAGAAGTGGCATTACAATTTTAAGAGACCATAGTATTCATTGTCTACATGTATATATGCTGTATTTCTTATCTTTTTGGTACTCTATTTTTAAAAAAAATATATGAAAATGAAGCTTATCTCACAATAATCAAAAATTGCCCTTTACAAGCTTGTTTCACAGTTTTGTTGCAGGTTGTTTGATGACATTTTCATTTAATTTTGGCTGTTATTCCTCCATCATGTATCTTAAACATGTTCGGCTTACCTTGTATTTTATATTCCAAATATGTGTGATAAATTCTGTCGCAATGTCCAGAAATCTGATTTCAACATTACCTTTTTACTAATAATATATTTACCAGTATGTAGACTTACCCTGTCAACGCAGCCTTTTTCACTCCTTAGGGTGTTTATGTGGACATGCATGTCAATTTTTATCTCACAGTTGTATATACATGTATGTGTTATAGGGAGTATGATACTCCAATGTGGGTATGCTATATCTTCTTGTACTTTATTTATAATATTACTATTTCAGAAGACAATATTCATCAGATACTCTCTAGGTACTCTTTATGTGCTACATTTTATTTATTGTAGCAGTATTTAGTTTCTGGACAGATCTGATCAACATCAGCAAATGGCAATTTTTTTTTGTTCTGATATCTTGCATGTTCAAGAACTCTCCAAATGAGAGCTGTGATCTATAAAAATTCTGAGTACAACATTTTGATAACATCAAACAGTTTGCAGGATTTATTTATTTATTTCAGGTATGTTTTTAAATATTTGACAAACAAATATTGAGTTCATCACCCAAAATCCCTCCCAAAGAGTAAAATATAGTATATTAGATGTGTATAAATAATTTCTGGGACTAATAAAAAGTGGAATTGATAAAAATCCGATTTGAATGTGGATACTAGTATTTAATGTTCACTAAGAATTTTCATTCACTCTAAAGTCTTCCCCTCCCCCTTTTCCCAAGAGCTGTGTTTTACTAGTTAAAATATTTTCTGTTGTTAATTATAATGAGATACATGCTTAAAATATATATTTACATACAATTTTGTACAATATACGTTCCAACAAACTTCAGGAATCTAAATTATTCTCGGCGATATGTTGACAAGTATATTTACCTCCCTTTGTAACAAACACGACCAAAGAATCCAATTGACACAATCGACGTGTAACAAATGATTTGTAAAAATTTTAATAAAAAAAGCTAATAAATATAATAAAGAATTGTCACATTCACGGAATTCCCATCATTCGACATATTAAAAAATACATTGCTAATTTTTGTTCGGCGTGTTTACAATCACCCTTCGAGGTCACGACCGTTTGCGTTAAATATTTCACCGATTCTTACAATTTTGTCACTCCCAAAGTTAGTTTATCGTTTTGTTGATATCTGAAGAATATGTAAGTTCCGATTTTAAACAAGTATTTCAATAGAAATCGTGGAATTTTTACAAATTCCATTCGTGATTGTTGTTGACAAAAATGCACCATTTTCGTATCAGAAAGTCACGTGACAATGTTTTGAGAATCGACGCCATTATTGACTTTGCTCACCGGCTGACTTGTTTCATAATTTAAGAAAAAGAGATGCATTGCATTTAAACGAGAACGGGATGTGCAATATTTCATTTATCTTGTGCTGAAGAATGGGCGAGTCTATTTTCTCACAGGTAAAACGCGTAGTAAAAATGGGATACTGTTGATAGAGTTATATCGTTTTATGGACACTGTTATGTCAATAAATACTTAAGGTCTATCCGGTACAACGGATAGACATTATTGGGATTGTATAATTGTAAAAAAATGTTTTTTCTACTTTTCACAGAGGTGTCTAAGTGGGTAAGTGTAGGTCGATGAAATTTGGTGGGGTTTTGTAGTTTCTGTTGAAGTTGTGATTGTATCCGTCTTGGGTCGTTTCGTTATCAGGGGAGGGGGTTATTTTAGAAAACTCCCTAAACATGTTTTGTGATATTATTCGGAAATGGTAATAAATAGGTAGTGAATTGTAATGGGAAAAATGTTTGTCAGGCTATGACAGATATTTCGTTCATTTGAGCGAATGTTGGTGGATGGACCGTTTTCATGATAAGGGCTTGCAAAGTTTTGTTACTTTTCTTGGAGCAATTATTTGGGGAAATTTCGGAATGTGTAAGAATTAGGTATTTGGGACCTATGTCATTGTAATTAGTTGATATGTTTTACATTCAAAAATGTAGGGGTCAATGGTTTATTGGTCACTTTAAAAGGGATGACATCAGTTCCTTAAGATAAAATGTCTACGCAAATGCAGCTACTGTTTTAAATGATAAATGATCTGCTTGTCAAATTATCTAAATTGTGGTTTCGTGTTTACTAGGTAAACTGAAACTTGATCAGCTGGTTGTCAAAAATGATATTTAGCAGACGACAAAAGTAAAGCATGTGCACACTTTATTGTTTTGTGTGTTTTGTTTGGCATACAATTACACATGGATTACAGAAGAACACTACTGAAAACAACATGTTTTTTTTAACACTTATATCCCCCCGGTAGAAGTTAAGAAACATTTAGTACATTGCACAGTAGTTATTTTGATTCTGTATAACGTAATAAATTTTGATATCAATTATTGAAAATCAAATCAAAACAAATTGTGACTGTAATTGGATTCAAACACAGAAGTCACCGAAATGATCCCTCCAATCATTATCCAAGCATTACTAAGAAATCAATTTTCACCCCTTTTAAAAAATGGTGAATAAAAGGATATGGAGTAAATGCACATGAGACAGTCTCTACAAATTCACGGTAAAAAACAAGCAAAGGAACAACGCTTTTATTGTTGTTCTTCATCTTGAAGTCA
>MJUU01034730.1:0-10342 GCA_002080025.1 Modiolus philippinarum
ATAAGTCCTTAAAGTTTTGACCAATTTTCTAAAATGAGAAAATTAGAGTGCCAAAAAAGACCCCTACCGAATCTTGTCCTTTAGCATGGACCCGTTGGGCCGTGGTATAAATATTATATATCGCATCGGGCATGCGCCCCCGGGATATATACAAACCCTAGTATTCAGAAAAAATAACAAAGGTCAGTTTGGTTCAAAATTGTCCCCCCCCAACACACACACAACTATGCCGTCATTCTGAAATTTTCGACACACAGAACTTGCGTCAATTCAATCAAAGGTTCGTAACATTGTCAGAAATTGCACATTTTTATTAAGTTTAACAACAAGTCGAATTAAAAATGCGAGTGTAAACCATTGATTAGAATACTGAAAATGAAAAATAAGTTGAATTAAAAAATGTACCTTAAAAAGAAATGAAACAAATCATGCGACCATTCGCAACATTGTTAGAAACATTCTTAAAATTATCTCGCATTTTTTTTATTTCTCCACAAGCCATGGAATAAAAAATTACCTTGATTACATGTGCATCTAATAAAATATTTACATTAATTAATAAGTAGCATTTAAATCCAACATTTTTACCTTATAACGTAATGAAAAAATATATATATCCGTCAATTTTCTGCTCACGTTTAGATTTTGTTGTCTATTTCGGTCGATGCCCTGATCTCTTTCTATCCCAGTCGTAATTACCTTATGTTACATCGGGTCATCGATCTTGTACTAAGAAGCTATAAAGCTATATAAAGAGTGAGAAATAGGTAAATTGAGGACAGGACAACACAATGTTTTTATGTGTTTTGCGTGATGGATGGGGTTAAATGGACAAATTGTCGAATGTTTTAGTACTAACCAACTTTAATGGCATAAATCCCCTTTTCTCTATTTAATTTTCAAAAGCAAACATTGTACGTATGGAAAAATGAATTATTTTCATATGTACAGTGACGTATTGAACAATAAACAAAACAAAGCACTGACCTCAGAACAAATTGAAAATAAATAATAAATGGAACCAAATAGAGAAAAATTATCAAATAGTTCTTGGTTCTACCACGAAACACATGGCAATGAAACAACGGCAGTACAATACAAAGGAACAACTTTTAGACGTAAATTCAAAAATCAAAGTCCAGAGACAAAAAAATACACAAATACCAAAATTGCATCAAAAACAGTAAAATTTTGTTGTGCTGTACACGTGTTTCAAGGAGTAACCTATCATCAGCAGCATTAGAATCGAATAATATGGAAAGCCATGATCCAAAAACATAGAAAGAAAAGAGGTACTCATTACCAAAAATACCGAAATAGAAAACCAAATCAAGTACTAAGGACATCTACCGAGTGCAATACACGGAATGAAGCCGTAGTATTTTTAAGCGGTTAGAATTTTGATACACAGCAAATTTCTATAAAACGCAAGGTAAATTTTCGAATTTCGAAATGAGAAAACATAAAATCAATTATATTAAACATCAAATTGAATGCGAAAATAGCAAACACAAAACTAAAGCACTAACAAAGTTAACTCACATAAGAATCGCGGATGACGTCAAGTGCTCTGGAAGGTAAGCTGGTCCTAATTTATATACGACATCCGTGCCATTGTCAGTTATAGTCCATCCTAATTGGAAAATATAGTGTGTCGCCAAACCTAAAGAAAGCCACACAAATCGTGTAAAAATTATACCCTATTTATACATTTCCACAACTTATTAGTAACAATATAACTAATTTAATTATTTCCTTCAAAAAGACATATTCCCGGTACCTGAATCGGTTTTCAGGGACTCCGTTTTCAAAGCTGCAAGGCGCGTCCCCAGGTAGTGGATAGGGAAAAGCCCTGTCTATGCAGAATACGGAACATCTGGTCGTGAATCATTGTTGAAAAACTGTGTGGAGAAACGTCACGCTCCATGCAGTGTTAAGAACCCTTTCATTTTTTTCTAAGGAGAGCTGGGACCGAATATAGAAGGCTAAATTTATTGCCCTAACCATTTCTCCCTTTTTTCCACTGGCAATTTATACTCCTTGTCCCAGTTGCCCTTTCAAACTTTATTCGTTTTTTACTTATAATTATTTAATTTCCCCAGCATCTTACAAAAAATTGCGCAACAGGCATTTTAATTGCAATGTTTGTTCAGCATTCATTAAACAAAAATATTACATATTCACATATATCTTGAAGTAAAATTTCGAGTGCTTTCTCTTGTATTACTGACCAAAAAAATCGGTCTTTTTGGATTGCAGATATTGTAACCAAGTAATCTACCCATGAAACGTGAAACTGTAAATATGTAGTTCTTTGGCCTATAAACAAACAGTATGTCAATTATAGAATTAACAGTGCAATAGTGTCACTGATTTATATCTAGGTCACAAAATTGAAGTTCGTGATTTCATTTTAATAAAAAAAAAATCACTGCAGTGTTTTTAACTCCATCGAAGCTCTTCATTATTTATTATTACAGATTTTTATTTCATGGTGAGGAAATGTGATGAATATTTACGGTAAAATCGTGCTATGAAGTACCGATGGGTCCTGTTTTTGAAAAAAGGGGGCTCGAGCTCAAAACACGCGTTCCAGCCTGCATTCTTGTCTAAATTCTAAGCGAAATTTTAATAATTATTTTCCGAAAGAGGTGTCAAACAGGGTCAAACCGATTCAGGTACCGGGAATATGTCTTTTTGAAGGAAAGTAAAACCCCTGAAAACTCCCCCCTGGAATTTGGGCAGGATGTGTATGAGTCAAAACTTTTTTGAGATAGTATTTCAACATTTTTTGTTGAAAACGGTTTCTTTAAGTGAAAGTGCTGTCGGTCTTGTACTTAAAACAATGGATTGAATTGTTTTTGGCTCAATTTTATTTTATTTTCAAAGTGACATTTTTGGGGGTTCAGAAATTATACAATTATTGCCTTTGCAGAGGTGAATACGCTTTTTTATTGATCAATAATCCAATATTCACCGAGACCATCGGTCGAGGTGAGTATCTATGTTTCCGGGTCAATAAAAAAGCGTATTCAATGATACAAAAAACCATGATTGTTTTATACATTTATACGTGAATACATGTATCACTCCAGCAGCTGAATACGATTATTTATTCAGCACCTGTGATTACGTTGCAATATAGTGTAAAATCGATACAATTTTGTTGGGCCTCAAACATGAGTCATGAAACATATGTATTTTAATCATTTTTATCTAATTTTTGGAAAATTCAATGGAGCTTTTTAGGGTAAAAATGTACATCGTATTTTTGGTGGTGTGCATTTTACCATCCTGGTTTATTCCATTGTGAGATGGAAAACCTGTTTTGGTAATTGGCAATCTGTAAACAAATTTCGGTTGAAATCAAGCATGGGGCGTTACTTCGTTTACAAAAATTAAGTACAGATTTCAGATGGAAAAGGTGTATACATATTTTCCAGTTGAAAACTAAGGAATTGGTACTAATGTTTGACACATATATAATTAAAAAATAATTTTTTAACATCAAAATAAGCACAACTTTAGTCTAGTGTTTTACGTTTAACGTCTTGACAAGTCCGATGGACGGATGAAAGCGCTAGACTAAACTTTTTAATTATATACCGCTGTGCATAACTGAACATTTACTTGTATATATGAAAAAGAAAGGAAATGGGGTAAATGTCAAGGAGACAACATCCCATATCCAGCCATATATATACTATAAGCTTATTGTTGTGTTTGCTCCATTTTGAGATCACCTGGCGAAAGCCATCGTCCCGGGTGTAAAATTTCCCTTGAAAAATCTTCTTCTCTCGATACTACTTGTGCCAACTGGAACCAAACTTGGTCTAAATGGTCCTTGGGTCGTCCCATATAAAAAATTTTTTTCTAGGTTCGTACCTGATTCAAGAATGCCGCCAGAGGGGAACATACATATAGTTTTATCATTTGAACCTAGTGTAAAAAATATCTTGAGATTTTCTCTGGAAATTCTGATCCACTGAACTAAACTTAGCTACAAGTGATCTTTATTTGTTCCTTATAATGGTCACTTTCGTACGGAAGCGTATTGATGCCACATGAAGAAAAAAAATATCTCATAATTATGAGTTAATATCTCATAATTATGAGATAATATCTCATAATTATGAGATAGTATCTCAAAATTATGAGATAATTATCTCATAATTATGAGATAACAACTCATAATTATGAGATATTATTTCATAATTATGAGATATTATTTCATAATTATGAGATAGTATCTCATAATTATGAGATAATAAGTCATAATAATGAGATATTTATCTTATAATTACGAGATAATTATCTCATAATTATGAGATATTATCTCATTATTATGAGATACTATTTCATAATTATGAGATATTATCTCATTATTATGAGATCTTATCTCATAATTATAAGATATTATTTCATAATTATGAGATAATATCTCATAATTATGAGTTAATAAGTCATATTTATGAGATAACTATCTCATAATTTTGAAATAATGATCTCATAATTATAAGATAATTATCTCAAAATTATGAAATAACAACTCATAATTATGAGATATTATCTCATAATTATGAGATAATATCTCATAATTATGAAATAATATCTCATAATTATGAGATAATATCTCATAATTATGAGATAGTATCTCATAATTATGAGTTGTTATTTCATAATTATGAGATAATTATCTTAAAATTATGAGATAATTATTTCAAACTTATGAGATAGTTATCTCATAATTATGACTTATTAACTCATAATTATGAGATACTATCTCATAATTATGAGATAATATCTCATAATTATGAGATGTTATCTCATAATTATGAGATAATTATCTCATATCTTTGAGATAATATCTCATAATTATGAGATATTATCTCATAATTATGAGATATTTTTGTTCTTCGTGTGGCATCAATACGCTTCCGTACTTTCGCACCTGCTCCAAGATTGAAGTAACCGCGGAGCTTAGGGTAACATTTGCCTCTATAGGAAGACCTTCAAAGATCTTCTCCTCTGTAAGTACTGGGCCAACTGGAACGAAATTTGGCTAAATTAAGTTTTTTCCTGGTTTTAATCCAACTTGGTCGAAAGCGGGAAATATAATTAAACATTGAACCCTAAAGAAATACGCATTCAGAGCTCTTCTCTGAAACTACTAATCCAATTGGAACCAATCTTGGCCACAAAAGTCCTTTTGTGGTACCCTAAAAAGTTATTTTAAAGGTTCGGTCCCTATCCGAGATGGCCGCCAGTCGGTAACATAGTTCATTATTGAAATTTGAACCTATTGGAAAAACGCACTTCGAAATCTCCTCCGAACTACTGAGATATTGCTGGGACCAAACTTGTCAGTTGAGTGGTCCCCTTCGTATAATTAGTATTTGTATAGTACATACGCATATACTTTTATCTGAGACAATTCACACAAATTTAAAAGTTAGGTGTCGTGTTGTAAAAAAGGGCATAAACATTTCGGACATTTCAAAATAATTAAAATATAGGAAATTATTTATTTTAAGACTTCGATTAGCAAGTATTGCAAGTGCTATAATGCTTCACGTCTTTAAGACAATTCGGTTAATCGTGTCATAATATTAATCCCTGTTTTCATGTTAAAATGTATATATTTCAATTAGCGGCTCTGTTCGCTCTAGAATTTCCTTCTTTGTCCAGAATTTCCTTCTTTGTCCGTCTTTGTATGTATTGTTATTATTTTTTCCACCTTGTGCTAAACTATCTATAATCCGGTAATAGAATTTATCACCCTTTTAAGTTAAATTTGTCATGTCAACGCGATTAATGTAAATTACATCATAAATACTTTTTGTATACTTAAAAACTTCAGATTGGATTTCAGTATCGAACTGTATAGACCATCTCCGCAAAATTTTGTTAATTATTTGTAAAAGTTATATATTCATTGTTGGACTTATCATGTTTTATATCAAATAACATAGTCTGTGTTGCAAGAGTTAGTGCTCATCATCAGAACTTCGTTTATTGTGACACTTTATGCATCATTGTTGTGTGCGCGACACCAGGCAAATACCAATCTTATCTGCACAGGAGACGCACAAAAGACTCGCTGTGACATAGGGATGGGAAATGTATTTAAAATCCGGTATTAAAATGGTGAAAATGGCGGGTGGCGGCGGGCGGCTGCCAAATGCGTACATCATTTGTCCGGAGCATTTTTATTTTGCAGATCAATTGTACACATATCAAAGGTGTGCATAGTACTCTGATTTCGATTTGGTAATTTATATAAAAAATATCAGTTGTTAAACTTAGTCATTTTCACGTCAAATTTTAAACAATAGGGTACCCCCTTTGTCCGGAGCAAATCTGCTACAGTATTTGAGACAGGAAGTTTTTATTTTGCAGATCAATTGTACATATATCAAAGGTGTGTATGGTACTTTGATTTTGATTTTTAATAATTTATCTCAAAAATATCAGTTGTTGAACGTCAAATATTTACCAATAGGATGTCCCCTTTGTCTAGAACAAATCTCCAACAGTTTAATAGACAGTAAGTTTTTATAAAATGCAGATCCTTTGTACCTGTGTCAGAGGTGTACACAGTACTTTTATTTTCCCTTTTTATTGAAATCCAAGTTCTAAGTGCTGAACTTTCAGAAATAGGGTACTTTGATGGAAGGCTTTACAGTGAAAATTAATGAAAATTATAAGTACATTTCAAATATTCATGGTCAACCCATGTGTATGATATACCGTCCATGTAAAAGAAAACCCGGTTCGTCACAATGACAGCTTTCCTCGTGTTTTTAAATGGAATTACCATTATTAAATATACTGCAACAAGACATGTTTTCTGCTGGTTTACCAGGACAGTGCAATAATGTCACTGATCTAAATCTAGGTCATCCAACAGCTATTAAAGTTATTTAAAGCTTTTTTAACACTTAAATAAGTATGCGTGTGTACTAAACTATTTAAATTATGGCATGACTTTTGTATGGTTTGTCGTTTTATAAATTGTGTTGGCAATAAAATATGATGAATATGCTTATAAAGAGTCCTTCGTCGTATCAATATAGTGAGCTTTTCTTTTAATGTGCTTAATAGAGATGGGTAAAATTATTCTGATCCAAAACAGCCAGTTTTTTTTTCTCTCTCATATCTGAATGATACCTGAGTTAAACAACACCTTTGCTTGGTACGTGACCTTTCAATACCACCGAGGGATGCCATATCTAGATTTTGTTTCGTAGAAGCATAGTACTTATCTTGCCCTGGACATTTATTTTTAAACAGACTTCTGCTAATTGTTTTTTTTTCTTTTTTCTATTGAAGGCATTGCTATTATCCTATGGCAGCCATTCGACAAACTGGTTTTCCTCTAACTATGAACATATTGGCTAGATCCTGGTCTAGATCGAAGAATAAATTTGTTATTCCATTTATTTGTGTCTGTTGTTTATTTTCATGCAAAAGAAAGTTTCTGTTTTTTTTTCTTTTCAACATCGTTCAGAGAGAAGTAATTTCTGAAGTTTAAGGAAAACGCATTTTTAGCTCACCTGGCTAATGCCAGGGTGAGTTTTTGCCATCACTTTGGGTCCGTCGTCCGTCCGTCCGTCCGGCGTAAACTTTTCATTCAAAGATCTTCTCTGAGACTGGAACCAAACTTGGCCACAATAGTCCTTGGGGTGGTTCCTTACAAAAAGGTGTTTTTCAGGTCCCTGCGATATCCAACATGGCCGCCAGCGGGAAACATAGTTTAACATTGAACCCCATTGGAAAACACATTTGAAGATCTTCTCCTCTGAAACTACTAGGCCAATTGGGACCAAACTTGGCCAGAATAGTCCTTAGGTGGTCCCCTACAAAAAGGTATTTTTTTCATGTCCACGCTATATCTAAGATGGCTGCCAGCGGGAAACATTGTTTGAACATTGGACCCTTTGGGAAAATGCTGAGCCGGTTGGAACCAAACTTGGTCACAATAGTCCTTAGGTGGTCCCCTACAAAAACTATGTTTTTCAGATCCGTGCTATATCCAAGATGACCGCCAGCGGGAAACTTTGTATTAACATTAGACCCTATGGGAAAACACATTCAAAAATCTTCTCCTCTGAAACTGCTGAGCCAATTGAAATCAAATTTGGCCACAATAGTCCTTGGGTGGTCACTTACAAAAAAGGGTGTTTTTCAGGCCCATGTGATATCCAAGATGGCAGCCAGCAGGAAACATGGTTTTAACATTTAACCTTATGCGAAAACACATTTAAAGATCTTCTCCTCTGAAACTGCTGAGCCAATTGGAACTAAACTTGGCCACAATAGTCCTTGGGTGGTCCCTTACAAAAAAGGTGTTTTTCAGGTCCGTGCTATATCCAAGATGGCTGCCAGCGGGAAACATTGTTTTAACATTGGACCCTTTTGGAAAACACAATCAAAGATCTTCTCCTCTGAAACTGTTGAGCCAGTTGCAACCAAACTTGGTCACAATAGTCCTTAGGTGGTCCCTTACAAAAAAGGTGTTTTAGAGGAAACATTGGACCCTATGGGAAAACACATTCATAGATCTTTTTCACTGCAAAGGCTTAGCCAATTGGAACCAAACTTGGCCACAAGTCCTTGGTTGTTCCCTACAGAAAAAAAACAAACTTGAACCCAACTGAAACATATTCAAAGGTCTTGTCTGCTGAGACCACTTGGTAAACTAGAACCATGGTTTAATGTAGACCAGTTAACAAAGACTGTCAATGTAAGCCAGAGTCCATGTGAACGATACAGGCTCTGGAGAGCCTCTTGTTATTTTAACTTCAGTTTAAATCTGTTGGAAAATGTGCAAGAAATCTTGTTATTTTTCTTCTTCCTTGGTAAATTTTCCTTTCATCTGGTATGCAGTTATGAAAACCTTTTGAGCTATTTTCTATGGCGACCAGACACGGCCATTTTGCGTTTTCGCCTTCTTGATTTCGCGTTTTCGCTTTCTCGATTTCATGTTTGTGGCCGTTTTTATATTATCAGTATAATATATATCCTAGGAGCATTTTTATCTATTTTTGGCCGTTTTTTTACCTAGAAATTATATATCTTTAGCAGTCTGTGAGTAGTATATACTATAGTATATCCCGTGTCCTGATATGCTTTAAATTTTTTTAAAAACCCCCTATAAAATTACACTAAATCAATCCCAAAAACCCCCTTTTCCCACAGAAAACTCCCAAAATCACCTCAAAACCTAGAAAATAACATATCTAAAAATTACAAAAAAAATTTTATACTCCGGGAGTACAGTTAAGAAAAAAATTCTGTCGGGCTTGAAAAAATTTTTTGTAATTTTACGATACTAAAAACGTAGAATTTAGCGTAAAATGATAAGGGGCTCTGAAAAAAAAATATAAGCAATTTAAAATATAAAATAAAAAATGCCGGAAGGTAAAATTTGTACTAAATGTAAAAAATATAAATTACTAAGTGAATATCATAAATCAAAAAATAGACCATTGGGCGTAAATTCTGCTTGTAAAGAATGTAATAAATTTAAGCAACGATTGCATTATCAAAATAATAAAGAAAAATATAAAAAATCTTATGAAGAATTTATAGAAAGAAACCCAAATTATTTGGCTAATTATTGGGCTAATTATCAAAGAAAAAAAATAGAAAAAATTTATAATTGATTTTTATACTAATAAAAATGACTTCAAAAAAATAAAAAAAACCAAAACCAAAACCTTTAAAGATCTTATTACTGAAACATATATTGATGATATACATGAGGACGACATAGATAAATATATAAAATTATTAAAAAATAAAATAGTTATTAATCATTTTCCTGTAAAAATAAAAGTGATAATAACAAGTGAATTTTCAACAATTATGACATTTGATATAATAGAAAGTCATTATTCTCATCCTATTCAATATATCATAACACAAAATAATATATCTAAATTCTATAAAATTTTAATACATAAATTTAAAGCTTGGTTTGATGAATTTCAAGAAAAAAAATCTGGTTTAGTTTTTAGAAATATTAAAAGTGTAAAAGTAAAACAATATAAATATGATTATCTTAAAGCTTCGTCTTATATTCCTCTTCAATTTAAATAAAAAAATATTATTAATGTTCAAAACAAAAATGATAACAAATGTTTCTTATGGTCTATATTAGCAAAGTTATATCCAGCTAATAAAGACAAACAAAGAGTATCTAAATATAAAGAATATGAAAATAAAATTAACATGAAAGGAATTGAATATCCTGTAGCAATAAAAGATATTTCAAAAGTAGAGAAACAAGATAATTTAAGTATAAATATATTTGAGTTAAAGGATAAAAAAAATAAAA
>MJUU01034733.1:1941-30885 GCA_002080025.1 Modiolus philippinarum
TCTCTATCCCGTTTCCCTATAGTATAATAAAACATACAAATAAAACCCAATACAGGTAGACTACTAACTCCAAGACCACAATCTTGAAAAGGAAAGAAAAAGACAAAACGTAATTTAGAAAGATGGGTCGAGGAGTGCTCGCCGCTAAACTGCCGGCTAGCTCAAGGAGCCTAGTCTGCTGGTAAAACACTGTCGCACTACGGAATAAAGATCAAACTCAAAACTCCCCCAAAGGGTTTGGTAAAGAATTATCATAGATTTCAGTAGACATCGGCAGTATCAGTGAGAGGCCAGTATACCTGTAATATCTGCAGGTCATTGGAACCCAAAGTTAATTTAACGGAAGACTGAAGAATATCCTGTCAATATCCCCTATTACGTAAAGAATGTAAGTTACGTCCCAGTTTTTCTAGATTTTTTATCAGTTTTTGACATTTTTTAACAACATTTCCATAAAATCGAGGGTGAGAAATGCTCTTAGTAATAAGCTGTTTGCGAGTCGCACAATATTTAGAAATCAAATCTTCATATCTTCTATAAAACTTCTTAAAGGTGTTAATCAATTTATGAAATCTGTAACCTTGTTGTAAACGTTTGGATGTGATAGTAAGGTTACGCTCATTAAAGTCGTCAAGAGTAGAACAGACGCGTGCGAATCGTACTAGTTGTGATATATACACCCCGTATGATGGAGCTACAGGAACGTCGCCATCAAGAAAAGGGAAATTAGTAATTGTGAAATCAAAATCATCCCTTTTATGATAAATTTTAGTTTTAATTTTGCCAGAGTCAATGATGATAGTATTAAAGATCAAGAAATGGGCCGTATTTAGAATCATCGTTTGCTTTATTAAGTTTCAGTTCTTGCGGGTATATGAGGTCGACATAGTCTAAAACTGGGGATTGTCAATAGTAAGGATATCGTCGATGTACCTGCTGTTATCGTTGAAAATTGAAATAAGTTGATCACTGTTTTGTACGGTTCCATTCTGTAGTTTTTTCATTAAGTCCCGTTCGTAACAGAACAGAAAAAGATCTGCAATAAAGGTGCACAGTTTGTACCAATGGGAATTCCAATGACCTGTCGATAAACGATGTTGCCAAAACGAACATAAATATTGTCCAGCAAAAAATTCAGTGCCTTAATCATGTCATCACAAGTCCGGGAACTATGATTATTGTAAATGATATTAGAGAAGAATCCTTGCTTTTTATTACAACAAATGAACTGTAGACCAGAAAATTTGAAAGACCATTTAATAAGTTGTCCCAATTTTGATTTAATCAATTTATGTGGAAGGGTTGTATAAAGTGTAGAAAAATCATAACTGTCAATAGACGAAACTGGTCTTTTTATTGATTGTAATTTATCTAAAACTTCAATGGAATTTTTTACACTCAAAGTAATTTACACCAGAGTTTTGATAGGTTTTTTCACAGTATTTGATAACTAACTCTTTAATACAGGTGAACGCACTGGTTAAATGGATGGATAAATTAGTGGTAGAACAGTTACTCGATGCCTAAATAAAACGATGTTTGTAGGGATTTTTGTGAAGCTTAGGAACCCAGTACATAGTAGACAAGGTGTTATCTTTGGGTGGAACTTGGCGCATTTCTGTATCGTTGAATTGCTGTTTGGTTAATGATTTTTTTTCAAAATATGTACGTTTGAAAGTGTTAGACTTTGATAATTCATTTTGTTGGACATCGATGTAGTATTTCTTTCAAATAATATAAACGTTGTTAGAGGCTTTGTCAACTGGTACAAACACATATTTATTACGAAGATCTTTTAATTTTAACTTAATTCTGTTTACAGGCAGCTTAGGCGGTCTGTAAACATTCATAAAAAAGCTGTTTGAATCTTTAGTAAGACCAATTTTAACCTATAACTCTGGGATTTGGTATATGGACTTTTATGAAAAAGTCATTAAATCCACAGAAAGAAATAAAAATAATGATAAATTTGATAAAGTATCACTGATTGATAGTAGTTTTATTGAAAAAACAAACTTAAAATTCTACAAATTCATCTTAGGCCTCAGTAAACAATCTGTCAATATAGCAGCTAGAGCAGAACTAGCTCAATATCCACTAGATACATATATGAAAGCACAATCAATTTAGTATCTAGTTAGACTCTTCAGTCACACTAGTAATTCTTTATTGGATGATGCATTTTTATTATCTGAACATCTCCATTCAAATGGAACATACTACTGGTATTCATATGTAAAAAAATATTTGTTCATCAAACAACATTGATGTAAACCAATTAAAAAATCTTAATTATCTAAAAGATTATAAAACTCTTGATAATATAAAAGAGCAATTCAAAATTGAATATGAATTAATTGAAATCATCAACTGAAAACAATAAAATATTTTTATACAGTAAAATTAAAACTTAATATATGATTGAAGATTTTATCTTAAACACTAATTTTGACGATAGGAAAAATATATGCAAAATAAGAATTATTGATCACTTTTTGGAAATATAAAGAGTAGAAAGAGGCAGATATAAAAAGATTAAAAGAGAAAATAGAATTTGTGTATACTGTGATTTAAATCAAATATAAGATGAAACTCATTTCTTCTTTGAATGTCCAAAATATAACCTTATTAGACAGGGATTTAAAATAAAAAATGTAAATACTTTTTAAAACAATTATAATAACAATACAAATATTGTTGAGATATTATCTTAATCGGATCACTTTCAATATGTTGCTCCATTTATAAAAAAGTCACCTATACTGAGAAAAGTGGACAATGATTGCATGGTTCACCAACAACAATATGAAAAAATGTTAAAAATAAGTAAAGAGTCGTATACTTTTGTATATTTTATTTCATGTAAATATGTATATATGCTTTCAACCCTTAGAGGTACAAATATGCATTTCTTAATAAAGAAATCAACCATGTTTGACTTATTTTATTATATCATCAATATGCTTCTTGCAAAGAGAAGCTGCCCAAAAATTTAAGCCAAATTTGTATAGAAATTTGGGAGATGGACATGCATTCATTGCCAAATATGACAATTATGTGTATCGAAAATGAACATGGGAAAATGATCGCTGAAATTCAATCTCTACCGGTTTCTCCTCCCATCGCATATAAATCTCATATTCTCGACTATCGGTAAAATCTTAACAATTGCTAAGGTTGTACTTAAAACTAGGGAGTATCTCCCTTGGTTCTATTCAAAACTAAGGAGTATCATCTTCCTCTTGCATAGCTCTGTCCTTAGCTGATTTTGGCTTTTATATTAAGATCTTACCTGGGATTTGTTCTCTATCAGTTTTATACGTATTTAAGTTAATGGACTTCCAAATATGATGATTTGATCTGAACTTAAGAGACATAAGTTGTCTAAACGCGCGTATGCAGATACAAAATTAACAGTAACTTCGGTATTTGCTATTCATAAATGAAACATTTTGTAAATGGGTTTTCTAATGCACTTTTGCTACTTACATCTTTCCTTGCCTACAGATATTCCACCAACCGTTTTGAACAAAGAAATATGAGTTGAGTTATTATGTATTATTATATGTACATCATATAAACTTATTTAAAAAAATGAACTTCATCGTGACACCTTACGAGCTACCAGTATTCTTTTTCAAATTTGAATATAAGAATCTAGAACTATATGTCACCTTAATTAAAAGTCAATACACACGAAATAACAAATGGCTAAAAAAGTATAATTATATACAGTTAAAACATTTCGTACCAACATTTACTGATAACGCGACACATTTTATCATTACTTATGTATGAGCATATGAAAATGTGGAACAGCGCCCGCGTGGTAAAGGCGTATGATAAATAAATTGATTTCCCGCGCCATTCGTGTCTTGTTTCTGTAACCATGCTGATTTCGTTAGTTTTCCTCTTTCTAAACACCACTTATTATCATTTAACCAGTACTGAAATTAGAGAGAAAAATGACCGTCCAATATTTGCCTGATTTAAAACCAAAGGCTGCACCATTGGTCTTCTTGCTTTTTTCCAATATATCAGTCTGTATGTCATTTTAGTAAATATCTACAATTTCTGTAAAGTCTAAGCAATCATCCGATATTGAAATTTTCACGGTGATTTCTTTATTATGAATTAATTCAAAGGTCTCCATTTACAGAGACGGGGGCGTCGTCATGTGTTCGTAGGCGGAATACCTCATCTAAGCAGAGCAGTCAGGATTTTCCGGAATCTGTTTTTCATACTTTCTGGTACTAGTTGATTGCCACCGATCAATTACAGCAAAAATACCGAAAATCACGATTACAAGGGGTTCATTAACCCTTGAACCCTTTTTCTAACTTTAAGTCTGTACGCTGGAACAACTTTAAGAAACACGTGTTGAAATATAAAAAGTAAAGATATGCATTTTAAGCATTTTTTGAAATTATGGATTTCCTTTGTTTGGGTTCCAGTGCTGCTGATGAGGAATTAATTTCCGAAATGGCCATACAGCTCATTAAAAATATTGCAGTTGGGGTTAACATATGTGTTATGGTCTCATGTTCATTTACTCCATATCCTTTCGTAAAATATACAAAGAGAATTAGACTAGTTTATAGCTGTAACAGCTATTTTAACTAACCGTGTATCTATAAACTTTTCAAAGTTACTAGCTAACTTGTTAAGCCTGAGGCTAGTGTTAAAAATCCATCCATACCCTATCAGTTATCACAGCAAAAATATATATTCCTATTTCAAACTTATACATAGGTAGATGGAACTTGAAAGAACAAGAATTTCACGCCTAAAATTGATATAACTAAATTTTATTTTAATTTTTAAATCTTAATTTGGTTAAAGGAAGTTAACTACTAAATGTTATGTAGATTTGGTAGTTAACTTGATGCTTCACAATTTATTGCATAAATATTGAATGTGTTATAATCCCTAATTATCTAATTTTGCTACTAACATTGCACATCCTTAATTGAATCAGCTGTAACTGCTTTTATTTCTTGACATTTACGACCAAATATTTGTTTTCCAAATTCATTCTACCGTATTCAATATCTGTATCCTGGCTCCATTGTGTTCCTAAATTGATGTCCAAAATCACCACTAGATAGATACCGAGTTTGCCGGTCTCGAAAATCAACACTGTCTCCGACCGATGTTCATATATTATTTAGTTCTCTTGCAACGTTCATGTAATATAAAAAGTAAACTTGAATCATATTATTGAATTTTTATGCACCCACCGTGAATTGACCCTTGTCCGTCCGTCTGTTCGAGCGTATTTACATATGTCCGAGAATTTTCGTGAAAGATTTCTCAGCTTGTATGTGCAGTAATGATTGATATTTGGTATGACGAGTTGTACCGTGTATTCCCTTTGCAAGTCTTTTATAGTCTGTCACTAGTCTAGTTTGCCTTTAAGTTTGATTTTTCCATTATAGTCACACATTGAACGTTTTCTGTCAACGTTTTCTCAACTTTTATATGAAGTAATGATTTGATATTTGGTCTGAAGCTTTTGTATGATGAGTTGTACTGTGTCTCCCTTTTTCTTCAAGTAAGTCACTTGTCTACTTCCTGTTTGCCGATAACTCTGATTGTTTCCGTTATAGCCATTGACATTTTTTGTCGAGGATTTCTCTGCTTGTGTAAGTAGTAATGTTTTTATATCTGGTCTTTTCAATGCATCTTTTTACGGTTTATGGACTAAGACAATGTGACACATTTTGCATTATTAAGTAATTTGTCAAAGTTTTCACAGCAGTTCTGTCTTCTGAATAATATATGGATAAAGTTGTTAGGAGGATTAACACTAGGGCTGAAAAAAATAATCACTGTTCACTTCATATCGCCTAATTTTTTTACCTCATGTGTCACTCTACCCCGAACCTTGATAGAGCTCAGTTACTTATAAATAGATTACTGAAGCAAGGGTACGTTACCAGAAACTTAAAGTCATCACAACAGAAGTTTAACGGTAGACATCACGATCTTGTGGATCGCTATGGGATATATGTTTCCCAGATGACAACAGATCTTTCCCTTTACAACTAAAGTTTGTTTTTTCTCTATCAGATTTGAATTTTCAACCGGAGTTGACATGTTCAACACGGCAGGTGTCTTATAAGAGGCAGGAGATGCTTACTCTACCCATACACCTGATCTGATCCATGGTTTTTATTTGGTCCGTGTTGTTTTTTTGTATGTGTATCTTCATTTGTTTGTCCTGTACTCAAGTGGTGTCCTTGTTTCTTAGTGTTTCCGATGTATATATATATATATATATATATATATATATATATATATATATATATATATATATATAATACAAATATGAAAAAGAAAGGAAATGGGGTAAAAGTCAAGGAGACAACATTCCATGTTCAGGTTTAATCGATCCAAAAACAACTAAAATGTCTAGTATTAATGGAGACCATTTAGTTTTTGTTTTTTGTTTTTGGTTATATGTAACATTCTGATAATGCATAATCTTTGTACAAAAGTACGCAATTTTTATTGAAAGTTCTGAGTGATTGTTTATATATGAGATTTGATTTTGAACTCTGTATTTCTTTGAAATTGGTAACTGACCAGTCATTTAAAAAAAAACGGCCCAAAGTTTTAAAGCTTAAGCTGTTATCAAAACTCCAAATTCTTTCTGTTATTCATTGCAAATAAGAAATAAACTTGATCTAAAAACTGTGAATATAAATAGCTACATCGATAAATGAAAGAAGTGAATGGAAAATCCACGTAAAAACTTGTTACTTTCAAAGGAATAGCAGTAACTATTTATCAAACTCTCATAAAAAAACGCAAATATTTAGTTTCTGAAGATACAAAGGTCATTTCGAAACGCTTATGATAACGAAGTTTATAATTAATTGCACAAGGCTTCCTCCAAACCCAAATAAGTTCACAGTAACCTCGGTATTTTGTTATTTGTTACCACTGGGCCGATGCCACTGTTGGTCGATTGAGAGTCCCGAGGGTATTCACCAACCATGTAGCCAGTACTTCGGTGGTGGCCAGAAAACCTATTTTATTTGAAAATTTACAGTATCAAAATTTAAGAAAATTTTCTTAAATTCCAATGAGTATTTCCCTCTTGCATAGCAATTCTTAGCTGATTCTGGCTTTCCTATTGATAGCCTATCGTTATTGTTATTTGTTATCTATCAGTTTTACGCATATTTTGGTTTATTTTGGTATATGGGTTTTCAAATGTTTTGATTTGATCTGCACTGACAAGACATAAGTTGTCGAAATGCGCATATTCCGAACCTAAATTTACAGTAACCTCGGTATTTTGTTATTTGCGAACAAAAACCGCAAGTGGATTTCTCCATCTGGTTAACATTAACAATAACGCGGATATTGGCATTTGTTTTGGCATTTGGAGGGATTTTTGTTATGAACGAGTCATCATTTCTCATCTTAAAAAAAAAACCAAAACAAGTTATTTTTGAAAAAATCATCCCAATCAGAAATTTTCCTTTTCACCAATTTTATTACCAACATAGCTTAAAAAAGTATTTGAATCAGATAGTTTTATCTTAACGAGAACAAAAACTTTGCCGAGTCAGAACTGGGTTCAATGGAAGAAAAGTGAAACTTTAAGGGCACGACCATTTGATTTTCAGGGGAGGACTTGGGTGATTTTATTTATTTCATGAAAATCTCGAAGAAATCATTCATTTTGCCAAATGTCACATAAAATTATTTATTTGCATTTTCAGTAAAAAATTTATTCTTCAAACCAAAATCAAATTATTTATTTCCATATGACAAGTATGATTAGAATATTTATTTTCACTGGAACTAAGATTAAACTATTTATTTACAAAATCGCCCAAGCCCCCCCCCCCCCCCCCCCCCGAAAATCAAATGGTCGTCCCATAAGCTTATGGTGTCATATGATAGCAGAAAACATATGACAAACTTACCTCTCTTTTAAGATTTTAAATGTTATCGGCTGGATGTTCAAAAATATTCTAAAAAATAAAGTGTTCGTCCCTAAGTATTTTGACATCAGTAAAAGCCCTACTCATTCTACTGCCCTTGTTTCATTGTAGTTTAAAAAAATACAAGGATGTTGTATGATTGTTATATTGTCTCTAAATTTTGATGTGAGAAGACCTCTCAGCAATCAGTAACTGGTCTATTCTTGTTTATATTGTTTGAATTTTTTTCTGCCTTCAGTAAAAAAAGACAAGAAATGATTTATTGGATTCAAATATTTTGCTTCAACTCTCACACATATGGGATTTGACTCAAACAATATTGACGATATCGTCAATATCGTTACGATATCGTAACGACAATCGCATAAAACGCATATGTTCAAACTGTAATTGTCGATATATAGCATCGTCAAAATATCGTAACAACGTCTTGTACATGTTTGTGGATATCGAAAAGGTAGGATAATACTGGCCTTTCACCGCCGTAGTAGGACGACGGGCGCACACACACACACTCACATGTTGCTGGCAAATGCTCATGCGGATTGTATATTCTGTTTAATAGTATTTCTTCAACGTTTAGCAGCCCAATATGTGGATAGAGAACGGCACCCCCACGGCTTACGCCTAACCTCCGCTCGTACCTCGCTCCAGCGGGGGGCTAGTTAATCAAGTAATAGTATAAAATGTGACGTTTCTTCCCTCAATGCTCAAATGCCGCAGTCGGGAAGCCGACTTGGCTTAGGTTGGGGACACAGGGGTTAAAAAGGGTTCTTCCCTCAATGCTCAAACGCTGCAGCCGGGCAGCAGGCTTGGCTTGCTGTGATAGTTAAAATAACAACAATTAGTAAAATGCAAATAATTAATTTAGAAAAAATACAAATCACTTGAGTCCAGAGTTCCATGGAAATTTAAAAGCCATTAGAATACGATGTCTAAAGATAATCCTGGGCAAAATCCTTACATTTAGCAGCAGAGTTCATAGCTCCGATAATACCTTTTTTAACTGGATTAAAAATAAATGGGTAACTATGTTCAACACAGAATTCACTGTAAAAAAGTTCTTAAAACTAAGCCTTTTGCATTTCGAGCGAAGATGGAGATGACGCCTCTCAAAAGGGTGATAATATTATCTAGAACGGATACGAGACCTGGACACTTTGGAGCGTCTCTTTTAGTTGAAGAAGAGTCTCCGGACGACAGACGACATCTAACTTTGTTGAGCATCATAATTAAATGGGATTGGATTAATATTAGGTATGATTAATATTAGTTGATTCCGCAACTCGTTTAATCCGTCTGCGTTGTTCGACACTCGTGACCTTTTTATTGATATTCACGACTGTCAATTAGCTATACTTTAATTATTGATGCTTTGTTATCGAGACGATATCGAACCATGTTTGTTGATATCGTCGATATCGACATTGGTATTTGAATTAAAGTTATTCATTCCATTATAGCAATTTATTAAGACTTCGATATCGAGTCGATATCGAATCGTGTTTGTCGATATCGTCGATGTCGACATTGGTATTTGAATTTAAGTTATTCATTCTATTAAAGCAAATTATTAACACTTCGATATAGAGTCGATATCGAATCATGTTTGTCGATATCGTCGATATCGACATTGGTATTTGAATTTAAGTTATTCATTCCATTATAGCAAATTATTAAGACTTCGATATCGAGTCGATATCGAATCCTGTTTGTCGATATCGTCGATATCGACATTGGCATTAGTTTTTAAAGCTATAATTAATTATATTAAAGCAATTTCTTAATCTTCAATATCGATTCGATGTCGAATCATTTTTGTCGATATCGACATCAGCATTTGGTCTTGGACATGTATGCAGTAATTATAAAAATGTTCCCCTCTAAAGACGGCTTTTCATAGAATTCAAGTAGAAAGAAATCAATTAATCTCTAAAATCATGCGTATTACTAATAACTGTACATGAAAACGACTTTTAAGTAAGTATGAAGTAAAAGTTTAAATGCAGATTTCTCATAATACGCCATTCGTTTTACACTCATCCAACTATTAAACGTTGAAGGATATGGAGAAAATGTACATGAGACAAAATCGCTACAAATACATAGAAAAAAGGCAATGGATCATTTTTAATTGTTGTTCTTCATCTTGAAGACACCTTGAGACCTTCAATAAAGCGCTGTGCTCATACTGCATAGTAATTTCAAAACAGCCCCTAAAACCGATGTAAGAGGAATCCATTGCTAAATGTGGAACAACTCTACATCCATGTTCTATACCCCTCGATACAGGATCGTCAACAAACATAACATTAACTAGCAAAGTGATCTTAAAACCACTGTCATCCCGTGCACGACAAAAACTCATAGACTACAATCACAACATATAAACCGCTAAACACACATTGAGTCAATTGCAAGAAAACTTGGCATAATAAAAAAGTGAGATGTGGGCACTATAAACAGAATGATCGGAACAGCATTTTAAAATAAAAAAAAATCTTTAAGGATGGTCACTCCTCAGGTTTTTGAAACTGTCTCTGACTTTCGGAATTCTCTTGTTTTATACATTATTATGCATAAGAAAATTTTGCACACTGACCCCAAATTTTCTTTTCAAAATCTTCAATAGACTTCTCACAAAATTTGATGAAATTCTTGATATGCCTTCATTGCATTTCAAAGGTTGATTATCTAAATGCAAAGTGAATGAAAAGTCTACACTGACCTATCAATATTTTTGGCTTAAAATGATGTATGATCCATATTCTATTAAATAAAAATAAAATTCTAAATCCTTGATATCATAAACTTGAGGAGTGACCATCCTTAAAATTTCTTTAAAAAAAGAAAGTATGATAGTGGATCCATTATTCCATAAGAACATGTACATCGTAACTGAAATTATATAACGAGAGAGCATACATCTCTCGCATGGGGAATCTTTCTACGGACTTTACACTGCAAGAGTTTCAAATTCCAGTCTTTAATTAAAAATGGAAGGATATTGAGCAAATGCATCTGAGACTTAGCTTCTACAAACATGAATTTTATTATTTATTTCGATTAAGGTCTTTATTCGTAAAATTTATTTTCAAAGCAAAAACGTCATTATTTAGAAAATAACAAATTTTAACATATCTTTTTTTCATTCCACAAATATGTAATTTTTATTTGTAAAAGAAATTATTGACCTCGATACATTTGATGACAAGACGGCATGCTGTCCAGTGTCAAGTAATGGCATGAAGCCCTTAAAAATGAAATCAATTTTAAAGGTATCGAGGGGACGGACGGAAAATGCAGAAACATTAAACTGTATGAAAACAGTCAGAAGTTGGAAAACTATATCAAGTTTCTAAAGTATAACTAAAGAGAACGTGTTGCTTGAACTCGATCAATAATGTACTCACATGATCAACTCATTTTAATATTCTAAATAACAAAATATTTCTAAGTTATTGTAAATTTAGTTACTACATATGACCTTTTCGACAACTTAAATCTCTTCAGGGCAAATCGAATAAAAAATATTAAAGGTCATAAACCAAAATTTTATTAAATCTAAAAGATAACAAACAACCAAAAAGATCTGAAGGAAAAATCGAATTCTGCTTAGGCTAGAGCTATGCAATGGGGAGATACGCCTTAGTTTTAAGCAAATTTTTCAAACATCTAGATATTGCAAGTTTCCAAAAATAAAATCGCCTTTCGGGGTTAACGAAAATCCTTCGAGACTAACAGTCCACCAGTATTGGCATCGACTAAGTGGTTATAAATAACAAAATACCGAAGTTACTGTAAATTTAGTTTCTGCATATGACATAGTTTCCTAATGATGAGAAGCGACCTAAGTTTACTTAGATCACCCTTGTTATATACTTGAAAAAATATGTGATACCCTAGTAGTGCCTATTGTCCTATATGGTAGTGAGGTAAGGGGAATGCAAAAACTTCCAGCGACTCTGACCCTTATGAACATTTACTCTTAAATTTTTTAAAAGAAATCCTCGGTGTTAACTGTAAAACTACAAACATTGCATGCTTAGCAAAAGTGAATAGAACATCTCTGCATCTTAAAGTTCAATTAAACATGGTTAAATTTCTAAATCACATTCTTAATTCTGATACATTAGTTAATGAAATCTTCAACGAGGTGAAAGATAAAAGTATATGATGTCTCATCTAAAAATTTGTTGAATAAGTCATCTTAATTTACAACTGGATAATTTACAATTTCATATTAATAAGATTGGACAAAGAATGTTTGATCAATTTGAACAAATCATGTTAGGTTCATTAGCTAGTAGTGAAAAAATGTCATTTTCAATAAATTTATATCCCAGCAAAACGCCCTCCTTATATTGTTATATGTAAATCTAAAAAGGAAAGATACATTATGTTAGTTTAGGTTAAGTGCACATTTCTTTCTTTTTCATATACATTAGAAATTGAAAGGGTCCGTTACAAGAAAATTGAAAGAAATATGCGTATTTGTCTGTCGTGTAATGATGAGAGCATTGAAGATGAATATCACTTCTTCTCAGTATGCTTTCTTTATGCATCACATAGAAATATGTATACTCAGAAAGTAAGTTAATATTCATACACAATGTCACAATCTTATATCACTATCAAAGATATGTCTTTTATATTCAATAATAACTGTTTTGATATTCTAAAACTAATTGCCAAAGTTATAACTGAATGTTTCAAGTTCTGGAAAAGCTAAAGCCTGTTTGGCATATTTCAATTCAAAATTATAATTACCTAAAACTTTATTTTTAATATTTCTACTATTTATTATGGTGCAAAATAACAAAATACCGAAGTTACTGTTAATTTATTTTCTGCATATGCGCATTTCGACAACTTATGTCATATCAATGCAGATTAAATCAAATCATTTGGAAGTCCATTAACCGAAAAAACGTGTTACAGTTGATAGAGAACAAAAAACCCAAAAGGATCTTAATAGGAAAGCCCAAATTCAGCTAAGGACAGAGCTTTGCATGAGGGAGATATTCCTTAGTTTTAAACAAAATTTGGTAAAATTTGGATATTGCAAGTTTCAATAAAGTCGGTTTTTGGGTCAGCACCGAAGTACTGACTACTGGGTTGGTGAATACCCTCGTCGACAAACAGTCCACCAGCAGAGGCATGGGCCCAGTAGTAAATGACAAAATACCGAAGTTACTGTTGATTTATTTTCTGCATAATCGCATTTCGACAACTTATGTCGCATCAGTGCAGATTAAATCAAATCATTTGGAAGTCCATTAACCGAAAAACGTGTTAAAGCTGAAGAGAACAAATAACCAAAATGATCTAAATAGGAAAGCCAAAATTCAGCTAAGGACAGAGTAAATCATTAACTGAAACTCAACTGTCATGCCATGGTCAACATTTTCTTATATTTTCCTATATTACATTGTATTTCATTCATTATGTGGTTTGCAAATGATATAGTAGCACCGAAGGTAAAATTTCCGTATTGAGCCAGGATGCATTGAGCAAGTAAAGCCGTATTGGGTCAGTAAATCCATATCGGTCTGGTAAATCCATATTGGGCCTGCTTTTCCGTATTTGTCCTGGTAAACAATCAATTTCAGATCTAAATATCTATAGTATTAAATGTACCATTTTCAACTTATTTTACATAACTGGGTAGTAAAATAACATTGCGAATACACGATATCATTGAAAGACCTTTACCAATTGGAAGAGATTTATTGTATTAGATTATGAATGCCCATTTTTTGAAATAAAAAAATAAAACAATTAAAAAGGATAAGTTTCTTACAGCGAAAACCAGATGTGCACCATGATTAATTATATTTTGGTCACTTTATCAACAACAAGTTGGTATACCAATGTGCATGAATGATGCTCTTCTACTCGCAGACTTTTTCTTTACTCCTTCGATACTGAATTACTTCAAGAATTCTTAAAGATACATTAAATAAAAAAAATGCTAGATTCCACTGCCTCAATCAGAAATACATTGATGATGCCCTTTTCCTTAATAATGTATTTTTGTTAAATGGCTCAAATCAACTTAGCCTAAATAGAAATTACAAGAGAAATATTTTGTTACTTAAATCTCGAATTAGGGGATATGGCCATCAAATTACTAAGTACGATAAGAACATTCTTACTTTTTCCGCTTATCGAGTGTATGAAAAAATAAAGGGATATTGAGTAAATGTACATAGGACGAAATCCCTATAAATACATGGTATGATTAAACAAATTGAACAACGCTTTCCTTGTTGTTCTTCATCCTGAAGTCACCATAAAGCCTTCAACAAAAAGCAAACACTCCTACCTCATAGTAAATTCAAGTCCCTAGCATCGGTTTGAGCGGAATTCACTTGCTAAATGCTGAACAACGCTAAATCCATAGATCCACTTTGGCATGGATGCGGGGTCGTCAACAAGCATAACATATCGGGCAAAGTACTCTTACAAACACTGTCATTGGTTGCCCGACAAAGGGATAATTGGACAAGTCAGCATATAAACCATCACAGGGCACAGATCGAGTTGATTGTGGACAATTTTTCCAGCAAAATAGTTTAATTTTTACAAAACGAGAAAGCCAAATTTTAAATTTTGATAATGCATTTACATGAGAAATTTTCACATGGACAAGTACACCATAACTGAAAAAATAAAAAGAGCATACACCTAAAGCACAGTTAAGTCGTGATTTGAGGGCTAGCACTAATATAGTATAATTAGTCGGCATTGTTATTTCCTTGATCGCCTTATTGATCAAGGCTTCAAGAAATTCCGTCTCATGGGATTATTAAAATAGTTATTTAATAGGTTTTAGTCCCTTATGGAAATTTTTCAATAGATTAAAGATTCTTTGATTCCTTATTACTGGAATAACATCTCTTTTTCATTCTCACGAACTCTACGAAGAGAGGTCCCCGAGGTTATTTTCCGCCCCAATAGTCAGACTTGTCTGACATGAAAAATTTACCTGGCGTTTTATAGAAATTTACAGTTTTTATAAAATTCTAACCCTTAAAAATACTGAGGCTTCATCCGTGTATGACACTCGGTGGATGTCCTGAGGACTGGATTTGGCCTCCTGTTTCCATATATATTGAAATTAGTACTTCTTTTTGACTACTTTTGGATTATGGCTTTCCATATTATTTGGTTGTAATGTTGCTGATGAGAGGTTACTCCTTGAAAGACGTGTAACGCATAACGAAATTTACTGTTTTTAATGCAACTTGAGTATATTTGTATACTAGGAGACATTGCTGTTGACTTGCTACCGGTTACTGCCGTAAACGAAGAAACCCACTGCTTGTAAAAAGTAAGGATCAGTACGGTTGACAATGTTTCTGGAGGTTTTACACCTTCTTTGTCTTGTTTAATTTTCGATATGGCCCCTGGCAATTCTGTTTAGTATTTTTGTTAAGACCCTAATCGAAATTATGAATATTGAGAAATATAGAGTACACCGCAAGATCTTATTCACTAGACGTATTTAAATTTTAAAATTTAAATTGCGAGGCTTGCTGAGCATTTTAAAATTTTTAAATTTAACTATCGAGAGTGGATAGATTATGGTAATAATCGGGATAAAGTGGTGTAATCTTTTTCTTTAATGATAATGAATAACTAAATACCGAAGTGACTGTGAATTTATTTTTCTGCATATGCGCATTTCGACAACTTATTGATGCTCTAATGATAAGTGATAAACACGGAGAATTGTATTCAGAAAAGATTTAGTGGGAAATGGCACAAAGTTTTATTCAACATACGCTGAAGATGAAAATCTATCTAGCGGGTCAAAACCGGTTTAAACTTGACATATCATTAGCGAATGAAGAGTATTTTCTTAGTTAGATTATTTTATGAGATTTGATGGAGAAATTTATAGATTTCAACTTTTTTGAGCTGGATTTTAGTAACTTAAATCGTTGCTTCTACGCGATGATTCTTTGCAAATATTTGACATATGACAAAATACCGAAGTTACTGTGAATTTAAATCTGCATATGCGCATTTCGACAACTTAAGTCTCTTCAGTGCAGATAAAATCTAAACGTTTGGAAGACCATAAACTCAGAGATGTTTAAAAACTGATAGAGATCATATAACCAATATGATCTAAATGTAAAGCCAAAATCAGCTAAGGACAGAGCTTTGCATAAGGGAGATATTCCTTAGTTTTACAAAATTTACAAAAATTTAGATATTGTAAGGTTCCAAGTAGAATCGGCTTTCGGGTCAGCACCGAAGTACTGACTACTGGGCTGGTGAATACCCTCGAGGACTAACAGTCCACCAGCAGTGGCATTGACCAAGTGGTAACAAATGACAAAATACCGAAGTTACTGTGAATCAAATAATCAAAATCAATTGCAATTAATATGTATTAAAGTTATATCAAAAGCACTGCGTGTTTAGGTATCAGAATGCAAAATAACAAACCAAACTCATAATTCAGGACCTTATAGAACATATAAGGAGACAACAGAAGTAGAATAACTAAATACCGAAGTTACTGTGAATTTAATTTCTGCATATGCGCATTTCAACAACCTATGTCTCTTCAGTGCAGATAAATCCAAAAGTTTGGAAGACCATAACTCAAAGATATGTAAAAACTGATAGAGAACAAATAACCAATATGATCTTAATGTTAAGCCAAAATCAGAAAGGAGGCATTAAATAAACAAATACTTAACAATGAGATTAGGGAATAAACCCTCATGAAAATTCCTTATTAAGTAATCCCTGATCCCTGATTATAAGATTTGAACAAAGTATTGTCAGAAAACATTTACACCTTACACAATTTTCAACGGCGTTTAGTATTGTTTTATATTACGATGAAAAATATAATTTATGCAGCACCCGTTTCAGTAAACGACCAGCATTTCAAATATGTCAGTACCATAATATGTTGATATATGTTTATTTCTGATTCAATCAACATTTAAAGCACAGATATCTCAAACTCTGATATATGAAATAATCTAAGGCTCCCAAAATATACTTAAAACTGAGATCCTTTAACAGATGTTATCATTATGTATTAAAGTTAAGCAAATATCACTAATCAAGGTTTTCTAAGTAATATTTGATCAGAGTTGTCTGTCGTGGCAGTAAATGTTGTTCGCTTTATTCAGACCTACTTCTAGGGCACCTTGTATCCATCCATGTGACTATGACGCAGCTTCCCCAGCTAGATACAAAGGATGGATAGGGGTCGAAAACATTTCCATAACTGCTCAAATTTTGTTTTAATTTTGGGATGGATTTTAGCTATTTGGTTAATAGCATTGTAAATTGCTTCATCTTCATTTTGACAACTAAACATATCTGCATTTATGCCATCAAAATAAACCAACAATAACCCACGTTCTGTTGTGATCTTTTCAGCCTTCAAGTAGTATAACGTGCTTATTGGAAAATTAGTTCTTGATGAACCAACTTGGCCGACATCATTTTCCCCAAATCGAGTGCGACATTGAAGAACAATTTTTAAAATACGGAACATAATGGACGTTTGCAATTGTCTTTTGAAATTTTACGTCATTATTCCCAATTGAAATATCAATCTGGCATAACACATACAAAAGGGTGGTAATTTCTACTGCATCGACTTCAAAAACATATTCCTTGTATGTTCCAACATTGATGGCAGTGACTGCAACACGTTGTCGTCCCAGATGTTTTATTTTTACAACTTTCATGAGGTATTGTATTCTTTGAGAAAAATTTATGTATCTTCTGTGAATGTTGTGCTTCATTGTGAACACTTCTGGTAGTTTTTGCATACATTCCATTGGTGTTTCCATTATATTCCATTAAAAAGTCCAGGAAATAATTCGTTTTTTTTCTATCTGATATAAATTATGGGGAATCCGAAAAATCAGAGAAAATACAACATAAGGCCAAACAAAATTAATTTCTTGTTCGACGGACCCGCCCGCACTTATATTTTTAAAATCGATTTTTTAATTTTATTTTCTAATATCCCGCATTCCGCTTCCGGAAATGATATCATGTCATTTTCCCGCACCGGTTTATTCTTTATAATTTTTTTTATCACGATCGCAATAACGTTTTGATCAACGCGATCTCGTCTGAGTTTTAGTGTTACAAACTTGATAACGATTTCTTAAAAAAAAAAGAAGACGAAATGCCGATATTCGGTGTTAGTATCACACGGCAGAACGGCACACGTTTGTTGCATAACACACCCATTTCCTTCGCCGGAGGAACTTCCTAGACTTATTCAAAAAATCAATGCATGGAAAACAAAAGCAGCATGACAACCAACAACATACACGTCAATTCATTAGTGAAATCCGTCTGAAGGAAAACCATCAATCGTCCTACATAGCCACAGATAACTCAGAAATGGATGTCGTAGAGTTGACATCAACTCTTGGATGAAAGTTTTATAGAGTATATCATAAGAAAAAGAAGGGAAACGGGGAATGTGTCAAAGAGGCAACGACCCTATGGGGAGCAATAACAACTCAAAGCCACCATAACCTGCTTTGCATCTAATCCTGCTTTAAATGTAGCTTCACCCAGAACTAGTAGCACTGCATGTAGTACTAACGCTTTTGACATTCTAATGGGTGGTAGGACGAATATAATTCTGCCGACAAACCAAATATTTTGTTATACATGCAAGTAGTTGCTCAATCTCTTTACTCATATAGTGAACAAACAAAAACTGAAGATGTGTCAATACATGGATATAGTAAACAAACAAAAACTGAAGATGTATCACTGCATTGATATAGTGAAACAACAAACAAAAACTGAACATGTATGACTACATGGGTTAGTGAACATGGCCATCTGCAGTAAGTAAATACAGTATTTTCGGTACCACATATTTATTGGGACTCATGCACATTTACCCCATATCCCTTTATTATTCTTTATATAAAAAGTATAATACAAGCATTAATACAAGCATATTTCAGTTTTACAAATAAGATGCATTATTGAACAGCTGGCATATACGAGGAGCAACTACATTATAAAAACCAAAACACCAAAAAAGTTCAGTCTATTATTAATTTTTTAAAAAAAGTTATCGCTCGCCTCAAGTTTTTTAAACTTAAAATTATCAAATCGCTCACTCGCACTTATTCTTGAAGGCCAAAAATCCGTAGAACAAGAAATTAATTTGGTGTGGCCTAATGTACTTTTTACAAATACAAAAGGTGAAATTCGTTGTGGAATGACATCATATTAATCTGTGAAAATTAAAAATTTGTAAAAAAATAGCACAATTATAAAATGTGCCAAGGATGATAAAATACACAAAGAAAACTGACACCATTCAAAGGATAACCAATGGAAAAATGAAGGCTTATTTCCAATGGGGTCCTGGTATGATAATAATTTTAATAACCATTGGAAGGTATGTAGAGTCTACTCCTTTAATTTTTGGAACAATAAAATTGATCAACTCGATCTGGTGTTACATACGTGTTGTTCACAAACTTCATAAAAATGTTGTTTAAAGTAGTCTTGGCATTTTTTATAAAAAATCTATTGTGCGTGTCCCGATCACAGTTGTTTTACTCTATCTTCAACAATTGAAAACCCAGGCTAGCCAACTCCAGTTTACCCACACTAGATCTAGTATCCAAAACGGACTGTTTTATTTTTAGCATCTTGAAGTGACCTATTCAATTTTTTTGGAAATACCGGCATACCAAGAGGAAATGAAATTGGATGAGAGTCATTGACAAGGTTTTTCTAGTGTTTTTCTCCTATACTTAACTTTAAGTCTATACTTACCTTTTTAATATTAGAATTCACGGTGCTTTCTACAGACAAAATTTGATCGATTTCTAGGCCAAAATATTTTATTTTCGTTTGAGATTAAATGATGTGATTGTACATTCTAATGTGGTTTATGATTAATCCTGTTATTAGGTTGGTTAATTATATGATTTTCAACTCATTTATTTCATAGTTGACATTCCTGAAATTGACACTATTCCTGCGCGTTTGTATATGAAATAAAATGAGGGCAATACACATCGCTTCAACGTCTGTATCTGATTGTAAACGTTCGGCCTGTGATGACAGTAAACTAAAATTTGCGACCATTAATTGATGCATCCATATCTTCAAATTCAATAAGTTATCTCCTAATTTTACTTCAAAACTTTTATTGTTTAGTTTTCGTTTGATATTTTAAGTTTTTTCAAGGTGCAAAGAAAGTGTGTTATCTCCGAGCCAATTGCTACAAGGTTCTAGAATCAATCTTAGTTTGTTAGATATAGTGTCTGGGTTCTTTTAGGAAACATTTATAGTTCTGTCGTCATCGTAAAGAAGGAGATTGTAATCGGAATTTATACTGATGGACATATCATTTACCGAGCATAGGGAGAGCAAAGGTCCAAAAATGCTTCCTTTGGGAACACCACAACTAAAGGTGAGTAGTTATGACTCAAATCCCTTTTATATTTTCAAGTTGTTTGAGTTCTGTTTGTAATTGTCATGGGCTGATTAATATGAAAAAAAGGAAATGGGGTAAATGTTAAGGAAAAAAACATTCCATCTCATGGTTGAAACGACCCAAAACA
This sequence comes from Modiolus philippinarum, assembly GCA_002080025.1. Taxonomy (NCBI): domain Eukaryota; kingdom Metazoa; phylum Mollusca; class Bivalvia; order Mytilida; family Modiolidae; genus Modiolus; species Modiolus philippinarum. Next base: position 22,505 of record MJUU01034733.1, read on the forward strand.
AAGCATCTAGAGGTCACCGTGATGTCTTAAACGCAGTAAGGAACCTCACACTATATAGCAAGCCCTAAATGGCCTCAAAAAGTAAAAAAAGCGAACAAATCAAAGGACACAAACCACACCTAATAACCCAAATATCAAGAAACTTAAATTTTATCAGAAGACAAGGACAAGTATATAATCATACTATGTTTTATACAAAACTTTTACCCCCTTATTGTTTTCAAACCCAAATCGACATCGCACTGCTAACAATCATGCTAAACTTGTCAACAGCATTTAATTTAATGTTCAGTAGATAGAACTCATGAAAAGTCCTTCATTCATGTTATTCATAAAGCAGTTAAATGTAATCGCTATACATTTAATCAATCAAATACTGCCTGTGACCAAGGTCTATATTGTAAAGCTGATTTGTCCTGGTATTTGTCAGATCTAAAGAATCCTTCGATTGACAAGGAATCTCATTTTGTAACCCATTTATCCCAACTGTTCTCTGCAACATTTGACATAAATTTGCGACAACTGGTTCTAAAGTTTTCTGTAAATAATCCTCTGAAATGAAATTTAACTGCTTTAAGGATTAACTCCCTCCATCGTAGTTTTGTCTTTAGCTGTATTTGATATTGCTGATTTTTCGGATTTCGTTTGGTTTTATGCATTTTAAACATATTTTTTTGAAATTATGCATTTCCTTTGTTTGGGTTCTAGTGCTGCTGATGAGGAATTAATTTCCGAAATGGCTATACGGCCCATTAAAATGATTGTAGTTGGAGTTAACATGTGTGTTATGGTCTCATGTTCGTTTGCTCCATATCTTTAAATAATAATAATAATAAATATACCATCAAACACACCTAAGGGCCTGAAGTCTCGTACAATTTTAAAACTTTCGAGAACAATTCATTGTACTTTAAACAAGGGTATATGACGTTTCAAACAAAATGTGAACGTAACAATCCTCAGATGTCAGGTTTTGATGTGATACGTTTTCGATTGCCGGTTCATCGTTAAGTCTCTAAGGTCACATGACGAGACTTTCAGTCCATATTCAGAAAAATCGTTCCTCTGCATGTTTCTGTTTGATCAGGTTTTTTTTTTGGAATCAAAGTGAAATTGGTACAATGCATTGATTTGTACCTCACGACTAGATCATTCGTTTTGATTTTTTGTCTTCTATTTGTTTGCTTTGTATATCCATTGGATCGATATAACTTCGAAAAGGTCATCTGCAAAAATAAATCTGACTGCAATTAATCATACCTTTGCCAATTGTACTTTTAGAAATCAGCAAGACAAACTGGTAACAAATTTATAAAGATTATATCGGCCAATTTATAGACATTTTGTGAAATCGCATACCTCTGTTGAATTTTTTTCTAACCATATTTCAAAGAGATGGCCGATTCAACTGATGTATGGATAAATAAAGGAAAAAAACTGATACTGCCGACGTCTACTGAAATATATGATGATTCTTGACCTAATCCTTTGGGAAGTTTTGAGTTTGATTTTTTCCTCCGTAGTGCGACAGTGTTTTACCAGCAAACTAGGCTCCTTGAGCTAGCTGACAGATTAGCGGCGAACACCCCATTGACCCACCTTTCAAAATTAAGTATTGTCATATTCTCTCCTTTCAAAATGGTGGTCGTGGAGTTAGTCGTCTACCTGTATTAGGTTTATTCGAATATTTATTAAACTATAGCAAAACGGGACAGATAAAGGGGAGCTTTAGTTACCAATAAACCGGTTTAACCCTTCCGCTGGCTATTTGCTAGTGCCGGTACCAAGTCCTTCTGTCCCGAATTCCCATCGTTATTTACGTTTATCGTTTGTCTTATGCGTGTTTCTCCTGCGTAGTTCCCTAGCAGATTATGGAATGTGATTTTATTTTTTTCAGCCATTGTAGATGTTTCGTTTTGTTCGTTTTGTTTCATTTGTTTAATTTATCTGTTTAGTAAGTTGAAGTATTTTGAAATGTTTGAAATCGATCGTCATTTTAGCCATTTTAACCAAATCACATACACAATATACAGTTGAAGATAACAATTAGATTTAAAAAAAATGCATACATTAAAATTATTGATTATATAAATGAGTTTAGTAATTCCATGAACAATTTTAAAATTTTATTTTGACTTTTCACAGAAAATGTTTAATATGCAAAAACTGCAACTCCGCTCTTAAAATTCGTAATTAAGTATTAAATCTTCTTTATCATGTCGAATGAAATTAGCTAAATTCATTAATATTTATTCGGACAAAATGACTTGTAAATAAGGTTTTGGTTTTTTTACGAAACGAAACATGGTATTATAACGTATGCATGGACGCCATAGTCGTGCAAGGGGTACTGAATAAGTTTAATATTCTTATAAGTACCGATGCTATTTACAGCATTCCTCTCCTTTTGCGGTAGGTTCTGTAGCTGACTATCCCAAAACCTTTAAAATATTTTGCTGAAAGTGCCTTTCAATTCTTCACCCATCTGAAAATTATATAAATCATGTTTTATAAAAATAGTCTTTCTAGTGAATCTTGATGTTAGTGTGGTTAAGGGACCTAAATATCTCATTACAATATCTTAACTCGAAAAATGTGTTTAAAAGTAAGGAGTAACTCCCTCATACAAAGCTCTGATCTTGCTGATCTTGACTTTCAGTTAAGATTCTTTTGAACATTTGTTCTCTAGCACCTTTTATACATCTTTTGATTTCTGGATTTCCAATGATCTGATTTTATCTGAATTGAGGAGACATCAGTTGTCAAAATGGCCACATGCAGAAAGTTGAAAGTAACTTCGGTATTTTGTTATTTGAAATCTTCAAATTCAGCAAATGTGAGAAATGTCGACTTGTTTAAAAATGACAAACTCATAGTTTTTTTTTACTGTTTTCTTCTGTTTAAACGTTTAATATTAGCTACCACGATATTGATCTTCAATTTTAAATTATTGACCCTTTTGAAAATTTACAGTACATTCTGATAACTTTAAGAGGACTAATTGTTATAGGTCAAATACGTTTTTGCAACTTTTGTATCTAAAATTTAGAATACTTGTTTTAAACTAAAGAGTAACTCCTCCTTGCAAAGCTCTGTCCTTTTTTGGCTGATTTTGGCTCACTATTTAGATCCTTTTGGTTATTTTATCTCTATCAGATTTTATACGTCTTTTTATTTCTGGATTTCCAATGGTTTGATTTTATATTCAATAGAGCCTGTAAGTCTCATACAATTTTGGAACGTCCGGGATCAAAAAATGTACCCGGAAGTTACATTTTAAACAAAGATATATGACGTTTCACTCAAAAATTTGAACGTCATAATGCTCAGACGTCATGTTTTGGCGGGAAGAGTTTTTAAATTGCCTGTTTATCGTGGATTCTCGTGAGTCACATGACGAGACTTACAGACCCTATAAAGAAACATAAGTTGTCGAAATGGGCATATTCATAAAGTATATTAACAGTAACTTCGATATTTTCTTATTTATTAATAAGACCATTCAAGAATATTTTGATTACTAATTTGAGAGAGATTTTCTTAAAAACATGTATCATTTTGTTTTTTCAAGAACAAATATAATACTATTCTGCGTCCGGTTTGAAGGATCGGCATCATAACTAATAAAGAGGACCATACTTGTCATTAACATAGCTATTTATCCGACAAAACTAATTTGCATTTCTATAACAAAAAACTTAATACCGAAATTACTGTGAATTTAGTTTCTGCATATGCACGTTTCGACAACTAATGTATCTTCACTGCAGATAAAATCTAAACGTTTGAAAGACCATAGACTCAAAGATATTTAAAAACTGATAGAGAACAAATAACCAATATGATCTAAATGTAAAGCCAAAATCAGCTAAGGTCAGAGCTGTGCATGAGATAGATACTCCCTAGTTTCAAGAAAATTTACAAAAAATTAGATATAAGGTTCCAAATAGAATCGGCTGTCGGGTCAGTACCTAAGTACTGACTACTGGGCTGGTGATCAATACCCTAGGGGACTAACATTCCACCAGCAGAGGCATCGAACCAAGGTGGGGACAGACAACAATTTAGGCACAGAATTTTATATTCCTTTTGAACATCTATTGTTACTCTATTAATATTATTGCTACCATTAAATTGGGTTCTTGACAGAAAAACATATTAAAAATGTAAACATACCTTCAAATCTAACATTTTTGTTATAGAAATAAACATAAGCTTTATGTTTATAGTTTGTCAATGGCACCATTTTAATGTTAAATCTTTAAATGTAGGCCTTTTTTGGAAAATGTGAGGATGGAATTCCCATTGCTCCAACTAAAATAAATAAATTACAGGATATAACAAGAAGAAATTATTCCAATAATAGTAAATTGGCCGTCCTTCTATAGCACTAGCTATAATTTGTCAGTAAAAAAAAACAAAATCAAACGGATGGAGACTTGAAATTTGATTGTAGGATGAAATATTTGGGTATACCTTTGATCAGTCTACTTCTAATATTTACAAAACACCTTCTAAATTGAAATGAAAAATATAGGGATATAAATAGCTATTTCGATAAAAAAAAAAATGCAGTGTACCGTTATAAATTTATATTTAAATACTATGCATTGAACAATTAAACATCAAAATCAAAGTCTAAGAATTCAAATTCAATAGACCAAATTGAACAGAATTTTCAAGATTGACTGAAAGCAATATGATGAAGGAAGAAAAAATATTGGATGCATATGTTTTAGAATCTTATCCACATCTCAATTACCCCATACAAGGCCTTCTCTCTTGACTGTGGAGGGAGTACATTGTACACAGATGAAATAAAAGGCGTGGAGACAACACCCTATCTATCTTACGTCTTCATTTAATACATTGTATATACAGCGATCGAATCATTTTGAAATTTTTGTTGAGTTTTCAGTTTGCAACCGAGTAGTTTGAGTTTTGAATGAAAATAGAGTAAATTGGGTCAATTGTAAAAATGTTAATATGGGATTTTCCTGTTTATGTACAAAGTAAATAAAATCGTCCAAACTGTTACCTGTAAAAAGTACCCCGACATTATGTTTTTTTACGAAAGTACGAGGTTAAAATAAGATCCTCTGCAATGATGTTTAAGGGTAATATTTTGAAAATTTGAATGGAATGCTACCATATATTGAATAACATACCTTAGCGATTCGCGATTAGTAGTTTAGAATGTAAAGTATCTGCATTATTGCCCCGCAGTAATCTTCGCAATAAAAGACGTTTAAAAACTACATGTAAATCCTAAAAAAATACACATATAATGTTCAAAATAAATTTGAAATTGAAGTCATAAATATTCGGACGTCATTCAAAAAGATTAAATATAGATTTATTCACGGCCAAAAAACTGATTTTATTTGGAAACTTGCAATATCTTAATCAGACGAGTTTGCTTAACACTAATCAGTATCTCCGTAATGCAAAACTCTGGTCTTAGATGATTTTGGTTTTCAATTTTAATCCTTTTGATTATTTGCTCTCTATCAAATTTAATACATCTTTCGATTTCTGCATCGCTATTGTTTCGATTTTATTTGAAGAGACGTAAGTTGTTGAAATGGTAATATACAGAAAGCAAATTTCCTGTGGTATTTTGATATTTAAGGGAAATAGCAAAACTACTGGTCTGAAGTCGTGGAAATGCCTTGTGAATGTCAGAGGCAATGGTTGCAAAGTCAATTCTTGCAAGGAACAACTGGGTTTGCGACAAATAGTTTAATAAAGACAACTTTGATGACGTCACACGGGGTTATTATATTGAACAGGTCGTTCGAAAATAGGAAGCAGCTAAATGTTTATCTGAAGGTGCTTGCATGAAAATTTTCGTATATTATTATTAATATTACTTACTAATGTATTAGTTAAAAAGATGTAGTAGGTTACTGTTGGTAGCTACAATGTAAAACTCAACACTCTAAGTTATTAATTGTGTACTCTAGTTTTATATTGTGCTCTACTTAATGTTTTTCACAATTGGATCAACATTGCAGTTGCTTGATTCCTTTTCCTAGAGGTTATTTAACCGCTAGTCGTTACTTTGGTTCTGACCCGAAAAAGCAATTGTATGTAAACTTGAAATTTAATTCAAAAGTTAAATTGAATAAAGCTAAAGATCTCCCGTACATAGCTCTGTCCTAGGCGAATTTGGTATTTCATTACAATCCTATTTGTAATGTTTCCAATAAAACAATTTGAACTTATTTTAGTTAACGGTTTTCCATATGTTCTGGTTTGATCTGCTCTTTAAACACAGATAAGTCGCCACAATGGTCATATGCAGAAACTTAATTTCGGTATTTAAGCCAATTCATTTGTAATACATGCTGTGTAACCCATTTTCTCCAATTCATACGCTGCAGCCAAACCGGATATACCTGCACCAACAACAAATACGTATTTGCCCTTGCAAACAGATGTGTTTCTTCTCTTTTCTTCATGGATATATTCATACGCTTCGTTCAGATCACCATCAACAATTTGCGGGTAGAATTGTATAAACGGATTTATCTATTAGATCTTTTGGAATTCTTTTTTTATCACTAGCAAATGAATATAGTTCGTTTACCAACGGACATCTGGAAAGTGGTCGGCTGCCCCTAAACAGAAATTTATGACAAATGAACAAGAAATTTGATATTGATTAATCTGCCGTCATGGACTAAAAGTATCTATAAGTCACGTTACATGACAACGAAATTCACCAGAAAAATGGCGATTCAAAAGCGTTTCCAGCCTGAATATGAACTTTCATCTGGTTCAACTGTAGTGTTAACTACTCATTATGATTGAAAAATCGTATTTATGTACTTAGAAATGTCACAATTGTGGAAATCTGCAATAATCAGAACAGAAAGGGATAAAGGAAAGTTAATTGTGATGGTACTGCTTACGAGAATATATAAAAGGATAAAATCATTAACCATAGTATTTGCAAAGTGCCCTTAGGAAAGTAGTGAGGAAGGTGTAACCTTCAAATAGCACAGAATAAAAAAGACTACGGTTAACAATCATACGCCGGAAATAAACTAATACGACTGGAGCCGTTTTGATTGTTATTTTTGTTAAAATTTATTGCAGTCGTCTGTTGCCAATTGTTGCTTTTTTTTAGTATGTTTATGATATTCCCTGGCTAAATAACTAAATACCGAAGTTACAGTGAATTTATTTTCTGCATATGCGCATTTCTACAACTTTAGTAGCAGAAAGCTCAAACGGTCAAATTTTAAGCATTGCATTGATTGCAACATATCATACGACCACTTACCAACAGATGCTGAACATTTAAGTTCTCGGAATCGAATAATTAGCATGATTACGACAAAGGGCAAAAACTTCCACAAAAATGACATTTCAAAAACGGCAGATTTTATTGATTGTCAATGTAAATTTAATGCTTGATCCGTTTATAGATTTTTACAATTGTAACCACATTTCTTCCGACAATACAGTATGCGCTCACTCCATAAATATTTTCAGAACTTTTTTCATAATATGATATATCAATTTTTTGTTATTCTGAGAAAGTATCCAAAACGAATATTTTTACAAGTAAATGTCAATTTTTACTGCAAAAATAAAACAATGATTAAATAATAAGAACTTTACGCGTCATATTGAAAATGTGACACATTGTTCTCGACTGCAAACTTTCATACAAATTCATCAATATACCTATGTGCACGGCGATTTTTAAATTTATGTTCTTTTGCATATTTCTTGCTTTTTCTATGTAATAAAAGGAAAAATCAGTGTAATTCGGGATTATTTAGACACTTTTTTCATTGGCTTTAAATGCTACTTTAAAAGACAAAAACAAAGTGAGGAAAAAAAAACAAAAAAAACTTAATGATGTAGAATTTTCACTTACCTGAAATGTTTGGATATTAAAAAATTACTTTATTTTATTTTGAAAGCAGATAATTATTAAGTCATATAAATTCAATTCAGACTTACGAGAATTATGGCATTTTCTATTTAAAAGTTTTCAGATGTAATTGTGACAAAATGTTTATAGTGTAGACATATAACTGTTTTACATTACGCCAAATTTTCTTTTCATTTGACTCGATGAGTGTTCGGTGGTTGTTTACATGATTTCTTTTGTAGGAAAACCGATGACGGTGGTTTGGCTTTGCCAGTTAAATGAAACAGAAATTCCAGTTAATGACCTTCCAAATGTTTAGATTTTATCTGCACTGATGAGACAAAAATTGTCAAAATGACCATCTGTAGAAACAAAATTTAAAGTAACTTCGGTATTTTATTTTGAACATATACATTCTCATTGGTTGGTAAATATGCAACTTATAAGTGTATTGAATAATTATGGATGACTTATAACCGTTTATAACCAA
>MJUU01034733.1:39041-62151 GCA_002080025.1 Modiolus philippinarum
TGCACTGAAGAGACATGAGTTGTCGAAATGCGCATATGCAGAATTGAAATTTCACAGTTACTTCGGTATTTAGTCATTTGTTTACGTCTGTCTTTTCTCTTCATTGGTGTTTTTCTTGTGCAGTCTACTTGTAGATTGATGCATGTGATTGCGATTTTCTCCAATTGTAGGCGTTTCCTAATATCTTTTCCTTTATAATTGTATGTACATGTATTTTATATCGTATCATTTCAAGAGACGATAATTACGCAATGTGGTACAGTTGTAGTTGTTTTGTCAAACATGCAAATGATAGTGTTGTTTATTATGCTAAAACCTTTAAGTTTGTCACATTCGGAAGAAGATGGACAAGGAAGAGGACAATTTTATTTTATAATCAAACAGTTTCTAATGTTACAAATGTATGATTTTTAAAATCATTTATTGTTCACATATTTTAATTACAATTTCATTTATATAATAATTTTATGCATAAATTTATCAGATGCGGATCAAGAATTTGAAGTAGGGGGGAGGGGGCACTGAATAAAAATAAAATCATTGCCAAGCAGAGCGAGATGGAAAATCTGTAGACAAATTCTGGCAAAACTGATACCTAAAACAGATGACATTTTATCACATGATATCGGTGCTAACGAGATTTACAGTAGTTTCCGTGTTTAGCATTAAACCGGCTTCCTGTAGGAAAAATCTGGTTTGAGAAAGTGAAAATGGTGAGCGGCTGCCCATTGGGTACATCATTTGCCCTGTGCAAATCTTTAAGATTTTGTTTTAGTTTTTAGTGCATGTTACAAATTTTCAAAACCGCTTTTCTCTGATGTCCATTTTGCTTGAATCATATCTTGTGATAAGAGTACCAACCTGCTCGGAAGAAACAATGTTTTATTCTTCAATTTATAAATTCAGTGAATCTGTTTCTTGAGTGTGTGTTTATTGCGTTCATCGTGTTCTGTCAGCATAACATTGCTGGTCGATGGACCGTAAGCCCTCTGCACTTCATCCTTCCATTCTACTAGTAGCATGCACAATCTGAAATTTCTTTTCCACAATCTTGATGTAGCCAAGTTGAGCTTTTGCCATTATTTTGTGCCAGCGTTGTCCATAAACTTTTCATTCAAATATCTTCTCTCCTCAGAAACCGCCGAGGTCGGGCAAAAGTTGCATACAGGTCGGAAAAAATCGGGTTTTGGTAGGGAAGATCTTGTATAGGAAAAAAGAAAGAATCGTGTTAGTCGAGTAATTATCGAGACTAATCGATTTGATCTGGGAGCGTCTCGGCATAAATCGAGAAGCGAATGAGAAAAAGACGGGTAGAAATCGAAACGATCGGCTAAAATTTTGAACTCGATCAAGGCCGATCCCTTTTCGACCTCTTTCCGACTACCTCGATCAGATCCCGATTGATTCATGACCTGTTCTCGACTTTAAATGCACACGACATCTTCACGATATTTCTTTGACATGTTAGAAATATTCTGGAACACAGATCGAGTTCAGCAGAACTGGTTAGGTCGCCCAGATTTGGTTAGTAGACCAAAAACGAGCATTCAAGATCAGTGTCCCGATCGATGAATATTCGTGAATATTCATAGATCGAATTTGGACGAGTTGCTTTGATCGGCAGTGTAAACCTACCATAAGCTTAATAGAAGGTAAACATTCAAATAAAATAAGTTCTCTGATTGTAGTTTTGTTGACGTATATTTAAGTTGTATCTCACTTTCAGTATGCGTTAGGATCATTTAAAATTCCATTGCGACACTATTGCTTTCGGTGGGCAACAGATGACAGTGATTGTTAGAGCACTTTCGAGTAAAATTTATTTGTTTACGACCCTGAATTCATAGCCAGTAATGACGCTGACATGTAGCGGTGTTCGACATCTAAACTGAATTCCCCTCAAACTAGTGTTAGGGACAGTCTTGAACTTACTATCAGTATTACATCCCTAATGGTGAATTTAAGATGACGAACAGCAATAAAGCGTTGTTCCATTGCTTTGTTCTACTATGTATTGGTAGAGACTTTGCCTCATGTGCATTTACTCCATATCCTTTCTTTGTTCATTCAACTTTGATTACATGCCAATTTATGGTAGAAATAGAGTGCCTTAACGTGGCAGACTTTGTTTTCATTTCATTTTCTGCTTTTGACTTCAAGGTGCAACTTTCTAATGATAATTTTCATTCAGACATGTTTCATATTTTATACAAGTACATGTATACACCCATTTATTGTTCTGTTTCCAAAGGACACATTTTATGTTTGATATTGATTGCAATATAAGAGGGTAAAAATGGTATTTTAAAGCTACACGTCAAAGAGGAAGTTCAGGAAGATCATGTCTCTTCTACCAATACAGTATGTTTTTCGGTCAAAGTGCAATGTATACGCAATGGATACGGTATATTTTGAGGTGAAATATGTCTTATGTCTTATTTTTATATTGTTTCAGTCAATGGATATATTCTATATATAAGACTTCTTTTTGTTTCCTTGTCGTGTTGACATGTAAAGTAAAACGAACAATCCAAGGACAATGGCAACATCGGAAAAACAAAGAAACAAAGACATAACATGGGTATGGCACAGAAAATGTAATTTATATCATTTTCTATAGATGAGAGGATAACTAAATATTTGAATTGTTAAGAGTTTATATTAAAAAAAATGTAAATCTATAACTGTAAAAATTAATTTATATGTAATTTGATGATGTATTTATCCACATTTCATGTTCTGATATCCAATTTATTGCTGTTATGTAGTGAACCTCAAATCAAGTTGGTCATTAAGGTACAGAATTTTTTTTGAAAATGTTGCAAAAGAACATATCCATTTTCTTGGAACTGCTCAACCCTTTAGCATGAATGTTAAGAAGCAGTCTATTTTATAAAATTATTTATGTATTGAAGTTTAATATTTGCATAGTACAGATAACTAATGTTTTATATCTCGTTTTTGATTAAGTTAAATATTTGGCACGATTTTTACAGGTAATTTCTGTGACACGCCATCAGGTCTGCCTTCTCTTGTGTTTTTTTATCTTTTAATTGTGGCCAACTATACCATTTTATTTTGTTTCATAGTTAATTTGTGGCCATCGCACAACATATTTATATTTTTATATTAAATGTTTTGAATGATTTGATAGAATTAACATTTATCATGAACCAGTAACATTAAAAAACATGAACAAGTAACATTAAAATCATTAACCAGTAATATTAAAAAAATGAAACTGACAATTTGTTCTTGTTTAAAAAATAGTATCCCATAAGTTGCAGAGAGTTTACAAATAGACTACTTAAGCAAGGGTATGTTACCCATAACATGAAGTCATCACTACAGAAGATTTACGGTCGACATCAAGATCTTGTTGACCGCTATGGGATATATGTTCCCCGAATGACAAAATATCTTTTTTTCCACAAAAGTTTGTTTTTCCTATACCTGATTTGACTTTACTACCGGAGTTGACATGTTCAACACGGCGGCTGTCTCATAAGAAGCAGGAGATGCTTACTCTACCAGTACACCTGATCTCACCCGTGTTTTTTTGGGGGGGTCAGTGTTGTTGGTTTTTGTATATATGTGTGCGTCTTCAATTTTCTTTGCTGTGCCGTGATCATGTTATGTCTCTATTTCTTTGATTTTTTTCCAATGTTGCCATTGCCCTTGGATTGTTCGTTTTAGACTGAGGGTTCGGTTCTTACTTACTTTGCAGAAATAGCCATCTGCAGAATCTAAAATTTGCAGAACTTAAAAAAGTCTTTTTCTGATCTATTTGATGATTAGTGATTGATTTGCTTGCAATTTAATTTTTGAATGGGGGGGGGGGGGTCTTGTTTTGATTTTCTTTTTGAGTCTATTTATTTATCTATTTTTCTGCACTGAAGAAATATAAATAGCAACCGGCAGAATTGTAATACTTTTTTTTGAATATCCTGCAATATGATGAATTTGTTTGTCTGTAAATGAAATTTCTTCTGGAGTGATCAGTGGGCTGGAATCAGTTCCTTACATTTAAGATCAAGAACAGATTAAGAACACAAAAGTATTCCATTCTCTACTCGCCTATTCAATATGTTATGCCAGCTATTTCCTAACATTTTCAGATAATTTGTGTCTAAACCGCTGACCTGATAGGTTGCATAGGAGATTAATGTAACTTATTTACGATAACTATTGCAGTTCTGTTTTAGAAATTTTGTCCACATTGAAACACACATTCCGATAAAGTTCATTGTGAAGAATTTGGTATTTTTGATTGCAAAAACTATTGTCATAAAAATATCATTATCATGTTTATAATTCTATGCTTCTTAATAACATACACATTTGATTGATGCTCTGAGAAATAATACAAGCTATACGTCTGAAAATCACTCCAACATATGGGTATGAAAATCCCTCCAACATATAGGTCTGAAAATCACTCCAATATATAGGTCTGAAAATCACTCCAAAATAAACGTCTGAAAATCCCTCGAACATATACGTCTGAAAATCACTTCAACACACAGGTTTGGAAATCACTAACAACATAAACGTCTAAAAATCACTCCAACATTGGTAGATCTGCAAATGTGTAACATCTATTTTGGTAGCTCCCTCTGCAGGACTGGAACCATCGTTGATGTGATGATCATTGCAACTCCTCCTGCACTGCGGCTAGATCCCTAGACCTCTCGACCACCTAGGCTATATGAAAAGACGTCTTCGGTAACTGCATGGTACATCCTCGTAGTTTAAATCTAGGATTGTAACGAATGATGTATAGGAGTCCAGTGATTTTCAGCTGAGAAGTAGTAATATTTATAGTAGATTTGATGTTATGTCTTTCGATAAGGAATGCTGCCACTCAAAATTATTTTATATATAACGTCTGAAGACAGCGATCAACTTGGAAGACTTATGTTTTTCTCATGATAAAATATTAATCTACCTATACATGCATTGGAAAAAAATAGATATATACGTCTGAAGGCAAAGACCAACTAAGTTAGAGTTATAGGATGTGACACTTTCCACTGAAGAATTAAAACATTATAATTTCAGAAAGACTAAACTGCATTAAAATATTAATGTTACAGACTTAGCCCTATTTCCATTAATAACAACTCGTCTGTGCAACTTACATAAAAAAATTGAAAAATTCGTGCCGACGTTGATCTTCTAAAGCGTGTACAAAATGGAACTAGGCAAGAAATTTGTCGATGGCTAGTTAAGGCAAAATCGATGAAAAAGCCTTATTGTAAAAAGATTAAGACTATTCTCAGTAAAGCGTATCCAACAGACCGATTGGGTGAATTTCTCTGTGGTAGGCATGGTAGAAGGAAACAAAAAAACCTAAATTCCAAATGACATATATTTTATTTTAAAGAAATGAAATAAATAGGGATGAGAATGCATAATGTAGAAATTAGTTCGATAAGTATAATTTGAGAAAACACAGTGTCATTTATATAAAAGAAGGGAAACGGGGAATGTGTCAAAGAGACAACGACCCAAAGGGGGGGGGGGCAACATCAACCCAAAGCCACCATAAGATCTTCAATGAACGGTGAGGAAACCTCACACTCAACGGCAGGTCGGAGTTGGCCCCTAGATAAGGAGTAATATATAGAAACTGGGGAATCATGTTTTTCAGTCTGTAGTAATTCTTACATGTGTATTCATAGGTGCTTGTACTAGTACGACTCATTTTGTGAAACATCACACTGATCCGAACAAAAATATACAGAAGAGGATATGGTTGAGCTTGCAGTGCTATTGATCGTCAACAATAATGACAAATAAAATCAAATATATTATGGTCTTACAGCATGTTTTTTTTCATTTTATGTAGCAAATCAAGATATGTATATTTTCAAAAAGCAATTCAAATTGGCAATTTAGATGTCTTTCCTAGTCACTGGCCTTGTTTTGATAATATTCTTGAAAATGTGAATTATTAGTGATGACTTTTTTATAGCGATGTTGACAGATAGAAAAAACAACCCAATTAACAACCAACAGGGAAAACCATGGATAGTTGTGACAGAAATAACTCACCTTACAAACACATAATATTTAACGGAAAGAAAACCATACAATCCACAACAAATTTAAAGCAATGTGACCAACAATAATAACCGGTTTTGATATAAATTATTGAAACATTAAACAAAAAATATGACTAGAAAGAAGAAACAGAAAAAAAATCAGATTTAACAAAGATATCGTGAACTACTTCCATGTTGTTCTATGTTCCGTCGGGTTCAGTTTCATCTTGGCATGTTATTATATTTTTCTGGATTGTTACACAATTACTTACAATTTCCAATTTATGCCATGATTTCGAAAACTTAATTTGTTCCGCTTGAAAATATTCAATATAATTCATTTATTCGAAACTGATTTTATGACCCCTTCTAAACTTTAATTAATTAGAAGTATATGGAGAAAGAAAATTTACAGTAACTTCGGTATCTCGTTATTGAGAAATGAGGGATGTAATTCAATTCAATGAAAATAATTTTCAGGATCGTAAAAGTTATCTGTAAAAGTTGTATATCTCTGTTTCCTTTATTCTCAATATTAAGAAAAAAAAAGAATCGATGTACTTTAAAATTACTTTCTGCAGATAGCCATTTCGACGACTCATGAGCATGGAAATCAAAATATTTTGCAATTTTGCAGACCACAAACGGAAAGATGTGTCACAGCTGGTTGAAAACAAATAGCGAGAGGGATATTAATGATAAGTCAGAATCAGCTGAGGACAAAGGAAATACTCTTCATTTTTAGACAAATTTCGGAAATTATAGATTGCTTAATATTTAACAACAAAATCGGCCTTCTGGCCAGCACTGAGGTACCAACTACTGGATTTGTGAATAAACTCGATGACTTAAGAGTAGATGTATCGGCGTGAATAACAAAATTCCAAGTTACTGTAGATTTATTGAAAGTAAATTTAAATACCCAATATTTGTACTGAACAATTGTAGATGTCCAATGTGTATAAAAATTCTTTATAAATAAAAAATAAATATAGAATCCACAATCGTATCGAGTGAGAAACGACATTTCTACACTAGAGATAGTTAAATTTTCAAATATTTTAAACGCGAGGTTTGCCGAGCGTTTAAAATATTTGAAAATTTAACTATCGAGAGTGTAGAAATGTCGTTTCTCACGAGATACGGTTGTGGATTTTATTTCTCTAATGATTTCAAGGAGATTTTTGACAAAAACATGACCCCCTTTTTCTGATGATCCGAAATAAATGTGTTCTTTGGAAGTGACGTCATCAGGCATGGTCGATTTTTTCATGACGTCACAATGGTAAAGTCGGAAAACGGCAAACATATTTGACGTCATAATTGAATTTCAACCAATCACTTGCCGAGAACAACATTCTCTCTAGAGAGGAGAAACATATTTCTCCAACCGCTCAGGAAACGTGAAAACAGGACAGAAATTAGAGAAATGAGGAACATCGTTCGATTATTTCCCTGCATCAAGTTATTTATATATGGTCAAAGTGTACATAGCTTTTAATTTCAATATCGAAAGAGACTTTTGGTATACTAATTAAAATTAAAGCCACTTTAAATATATAATTAACTTGATACAGGGAGATAATCGGACGATGCCTCTCATTGTACAGTGAAATATTCAAAATTGAATTTAAATGCCAAGAATGTATATTTAGAATGACCTGCCCCTCCCAAAGTTAAAAATATCAAGGTTTTGGAAAAAAATTTTATTTATTAGAACATCAATCATAAATCATTTTAAGCAAAAGATATTCATAGATAAGTGAGTGATTTACTTAGGTTCTTCAGACTTTTTATTCACTTTGCAGTAAGGCTTCATAGAATCTCATTAAATTTTGTAAGAAGTTTATTAATGTAATGATGTATGCAATCACATATTGTGGGGTCAGTGGCCAAAATTTTCTAATGCTTCATGATGATAACTTAAAATTCTACAGAGACAAATTAAAACACAAAACCCGAGTTGTAACTATCCTTGTTTGCCTGAACAAAAGTATTCAGTATATATTGAACCATATGAAATTGAAGTGTATATGAACTATTTCAAATGTTATCTCTGACGTATCGTCCTTCTGTCTATTCAAACCTGTAAGGACCGAATCTCTTCACAACGAAAACAACAGCAACATTCTGAGATTTCTAAAATCTCTCCTTATTTCAAAGATCAATCAAAACCTATAGGATCTTACCGCTATACAAAGACCATTAGCAGGAGAAATTTTAAATACAAAAAGGAATTGCAGGACATAGACATTTAGAATTTTTTGAAATCTCCTCTGACATGCGACTGTCTCGCCTCTTTTTTTTTTAGGTCTCCGAAATTCCGAGAACCACATCGTACTAATTGGAAATTGAATTTCAAGATCGCTACGGACGCGTGCTGAAGATTACGCCAGAGCATGGGTTAAGAGAGAGATAGACCAAGAACCAGAACTCGAGTTCTTTTGTCAAATTGGCTAAGATGCATTTGATCCTCATTGCGGAGTCGTTTTAACAAACTACGCAGATGTGTTAACAATCGATCTAAGTCTGTAATTTAAGATAATGAAGCCAGTAAGTGACTCTCTACATTTCATGACAAATATTTTGTTGTACCTTCAGACAAAGCTTCTAATAACATCGTTTTTGTATGTAAAGCACATTCTTACAACTGTCTCATCAAAGAACTAAGCATTGATCACAATACACCAGGTATTGCTACACACAATAGTTTCATTTGACAAAGATGAAATCCTTTCCATTCACAGGTCCTCCTTAAATATCCATACTGAAAATAACTACCAAGACCTGCCATACGAGTACCTATATTGGGTACCAAATCACACAAAAATCCATATAAGGAAAAATACATCGCAGGATCTTTATTTTGCTCAATTACTGAATTGTCTATTGAACTAACTAAGATTTTGTCTGCAGACAAAGACAGGATCAAGCATACTGTGAAAGTATTCATACCCGAAGTGACATAAATCACTTGTGGATACTTAAAAATTCGGAGGATTTATTTGAAAATCTTAAATCCAGTGCATTTTCTCAATTACATTCTCTGAAAACATTTGATTTTTCAACACTATATACCACGCTTCCTCACGATAAACCAAAATGACGAATCAAAGGTATCATTCAAAAATCCCTTACCGATTCATTATTAGGCTATAAATCCACATTTTGTCAAAAACCAATTTAAAAGGAAAAGTATGCTACGATGAAAAACAGTGTGTACGGTTAGCTTGATTTTAATTGATAATATATTTGTCACATTTTGAGTTTATATTTACCAACAGCAAGTTGGCATACCAATGGGCACTAATAGGTCTCCTCTACTCGCAGACTTGTTTTTATATTCTTACGAGACTGAATTTCTTCAGGGACTCGTAAAAGATAATAAAATAAAAGATGCTAGATCTTCAATCTCACTTATTATATTGATGATGTTCTTTCCATCAATAACGCATGTTTTGCTAAATGGACCCCCTTAATATATCCACTACAACTAGAGATAAAGGAAAGGACAGAAACCACTTAATCTTCATTTTTTTCGAACTTACATCTCGAATTTGATGAAAATGGTCATCTCAGTACTTAGATTTACGACAAACGGGACAATTTTAATTTCAAAATTATTAATTTCTCTAACATTGACAGTAATATTCCAGCTTCTCCTGCTAACGGAGTGTATGTTTCACAGTTGATTCATTACGCAAGAGCTAGCGCAAATTATACAGACTTTCTCATTATACATTGTTATACATAGTTATCTCCGTGAGCGCCTTCTAAATCAAAGCTTTAAACAGTCCGTCTCATACGATCATTAAAAAGCTATTTAATTAATATCCACCCTTTGTGAACAAAATTGAAGTTTCGGTCCGAACTCTGATTCAAGATGTTTTTTTTACTTAGTCTTGGGGTGATCATTTCTTTCAACTGTCTACGACCTTTCAATAGCAATTGCTGTTGAGTTGCCACTGGACACTACCGCAATGGAAGGGGAGGTTTGGCATGCCATAAAACCGGCTAAGCCTACCATTTCTTTTGAAATGCCTGTTCCAATTAAGGACCATTGCGGTTGTCAATTTTTCCGGTGGTTTCAACCTGATTTGTCTTTCTGTCTAATGGACTTCGGCTCATAACAACTCTGTTCTGTAATTTTGAAATTATCCCCATTTAAAATGTTTAGTGAGTAAGGCAACTTACATTAAACTGACATTTCTTTCTTTTTCATTACAACATCTGGAATATATTAAATCTTATCAAAAACTGCTTTTACAGATCATCTGTTATGCTTTGATATCAAGATCAGTTCAAATGTATTTGCATACATATAGGTAAAGATTTCAGTCAATTTCATTCTTATTTCCAAATGTTTTGATTTGATCTGCATCGAAGAGAAATAAGTTGTCAAAATATGCAGAAACTAAACTCCCAGTAACTTTTCGTTATCTTATAAGGTATACAAAAAAAGACTGCCTAACATAATTTTTTTCAGAAAATTTGATGACATTTTAAAAAAATGGCCCAAAACATCAAATGAATACGGTGAAATGCCAATGCTTTTTAAAGTTTTCAATGTATGTATTGAACTATTTGTTTCTATGAATGACGTGATAAGAAATGGTGCAAGTGAACCAAATATACATAAAAACGGGAAGAAATAAAATACACACAAAATTATAGCAAAGGGTTATATCACATAAAACTAAATAAAGGTTATTAATTGGCTATTTTGATAAAAAAGAATAAAATACCTCTATGCAAACATTTATCAAAATATTTATGACAAATCACATTTCAGACATATAACATTGAATTCCGAAGGCAGTTCTTGCTTTCATCACACTTCGCGTTTTTCAACTCAAATATGTTAAGTATGTATGGCATTGTGATTAATCATAAGAAGCGGTAAGTTAGACATTAGGTTGTTGTTATATTGGGTACTTTTTTGTAATAATTGATTTTATGAGGTAGAAGTGTCTTTCCTTTATTTCTATGACGTCAGGTTCTCTCAATCCATGCAAGAATTGATTTGAATGATATTTATCTCCTGCTTTTAACTTTGCATTTTGCAGATTAATTATAGGTATATCAATTAACACCAGATGGCAGCACATTCAAAGTGGGAAAAACTAACAATTTGTGGCCAAAGGAACATAACTCGAGTCAAAATCAAAAGACTACGTGCAAAAACTACAAAAATTTATATTTTTAACAGTAAAGCCAAAAAATTCCACAAGTCCGTTTGTAATGAAATTTGCAGTGCAAATATGTAAAGTATAAATCTTCCATATGCTAGATGGGTTTTAGTGGATTCTCAAGTTAACATACTGAAAATGCAGTTTTATATGAAATTTTCATCATATAAAATTTTTAAAAATCTTGCATTTTTAAAATCCAAATATTAAATAAACAAACATTGTATAGAAAGAATGTTTACATTCCCAAATTAAATATTTTACTTATATCAAACATTTATTTACATTATTTCACAATAAAATATCAATTCAAAGAAAAGGTCACAGATTTTTGTCCAGAGAGTTATCTAACCTGATTCTTTACTGATATGCTTAGATTAAACGTCTGCCTAAAATAAAATAAAATAAAAAGGCCAAATTGAGATTGGTATTACATAATTGACATGTTCGGCGGTTTAGATGCTTATATAACAAGCCAGGTTCGTTACAGGCTGTATTTGGATTCAAAGTTGTGCAAACAAAAATATCACAATAATAAAACAAACAACTAAAATATGTATAGGGACTTTTTGCTTATAAACAACATGGCATTTAAATAATTAATGGTACAACGCTTAACTAATAAGATATCTTATCTAATTTAAACACAACGTTGTACTATATATCTACCATAAATTATAATAAATATAATTGGGGGTATTTCTTAGTAAAACATTAGGATATTCATTAGTACACAATGCTCTTTTTCGTTGGACAACTTGTCCCCGGTACGATCTATCTACTGGACAAACTGTCCGGTACAATCTGTCCACGTTGTCCCCTTGGACAATTTGTCCTTAACAATCTGCGGCCATTTACCGTTTATCTGGGTATTTTGGTGTGGTTAATTTTGGCGTTTTGTCATAACCGTTGCGTATTATTTTTGGTGTTTTTTTCCGTGAATGACAGGAGTAGTATATAGGTGGTTACAAATTATTATTTGTGGTGGTGGAGCGTGGTGGAGCCGGAAGTGACGTCACCGGAAGTGACGTAAGCCGGAAATGACGTGACGAAGTCACGTGACCGGAAGCGGAAGTCACGTGACCGGATGTAGACGTGTTTTTAGTGCGCATGCGCGACCGGAAGTGGGTGTGTAACTACTGTAAGTAGCCATATTGACCGGAAATTATGGGTTAAAAGAGTGTAAGACCCCGCAGGGGTGTGGTTTCACCATACTACCGTGTACATGCGTGACCGGAAATGGGTATGTATCTACTGTAAGTAGCCATATTGATAGGAAATGACGTGTTGAAAGAGTGTAAGACCCCGCAGGGGTCACGGTTGACCTTATTACAGTGGACATGCGCGACCGGAAGTGGGCGTAACCCCAGGTATAGACCGGAAGTTAGGAATTTTCCCTAGTCGGAACGACTCGGGCATGGTCTTTCGGATGTTTTTTCATTATCTCCCCTTTTTGTATGTTGTAACAATGTTCTTTTTATTTTTTAGTAATTTCTCCATAATCCCACCCTTTTCTATAGTGTCGTCTGCTATTTTTAAATTCATTTTTGATTGAAATCAGTTACTTCCCCTGTCCCGCTCCTTTTTTATTGTTTTGCCTAATTTTAGATTTCCCACCAAATTATCTCCCCTTTTCTGTTGCCATGGTAATATCCCTCCCATGTCCCCCTCCTTTTCACCTTTGTATCTATATTTAATATGTTTGAGACGTCCCCATGTATTTCATCCATTTTGAGATGGTCCCGCCATTTTGTCCGCCATCTTGACCGGAAGTGCGGACGTGAGAGAAGACACCCCCTGAATTGACCAATCAGGAATTTTGTACATGCTCAATCCACCTGCGCAGAAAAACTGCAAACCGGAAGTGCGGACCTGAGCGAAGACACCCGGTGTCTTCTATCACGTCCGCGTCCAAAGTATATATACTGTGTACTAGAGCTCAGTATCGTTCTGCCCATTGGAAGGAACAGTCACCATGTTCTCCTGCGAGACGTGTGCAAAGCAGTTTACAGAGAAGAAGAACCTGTTACGTCATATGAAGAGCCACCTAGCGGACCAAGAGGCCTATACCTGTGACGAGTGTGGGACAGACTTTGCCAGGAAGGATGCCCGAGATAGGCATCAGAAGACCCACCAGCAAGAAGGGCAGAAGTCGGCGCAGACCTACAGCTGCAGTGTGTGTGATAAAGAGTTTAGCAGACCAGATTCCAGGAAGAGGCATGAAGCGGCCCACAGGAACGACATGACCTGTGAAGTATGTGGCCAATACTTCAACAGACTGGACAGCCTGGCACGTCACCGTGCCCTGCATGAGAGACCAGATGCCAAGGAGAGACCACCGATGAAGAGACCAGGTGTACCAGTGCTTGGACCTGTGGTGAAGCAGACCAGAACAGAGTCACCCATGGAGAGTCCAGCTGAACCTGTGGAGCTGCCGGAAGATCCAGAGACGAGGACCCTGTACCTGAGACACTGGAGGTCCATCCGGACAGAAGAGGCGACCGGAAACCGTGTCCAGGACAGGTACAATTTCACACTGAACCAGTTGTCAGATTCAACCTTTGACGAGATGGTGCGGTACCTGGCCAGTCAGCAGACTACAGCGGTGAAGATAAACCTGTCTTTTGGTTTTATCCTGAGGCACGTAGAGACTGGAGAGCTGCGCTACTACCATCCTAGCCAGAACAACGCCAGGTTTTTTGAGACGCCACATCTGATTAGAACAGCNTAAGTAGATTTTGGCGGCACTTCATTTCCACGAATTTGCAAAAAATAGCATACATCGTCTTTGCAATTTATGTTAACTTCAGTTCTGCGAGTCGGATTTCGTAAATCATACCTCATCTCCACAAATTGTCAAACCTGCTGAAGGAATACCACGAGTATGAAAATAATATTTGTCCCGAAGAATAAAACGTTATGTACAGAAAATTTTCCCGTTGAAACAATTTTAATTGCAAATGGAAAATTAAAATGATTTGCAAGTATTATGATATTTCTCTAACAGAGACTGTCTTAGGTGGAGCAAATATACAGGCGTTGACAATAAAAATACAGCTTTTTTCGTTCTTGATTCTAACGGAAGAAGACATTCAGATATGCTGTTTTCGAATTATATTTATATACCCGAAGTGAGATTTCGTCAGTCGATTTTGAAAAGCTAACATTTTGGAATTGTTTTGCAAATTAATCTCGTTGTATGTATTGTATGCATTGCGCATGTACACATGTATATGTGAAAATCTAGTAAGTTAAAAAGTCTTTCATCGTTTTGAGAAATGTATTTTGCCAGGAACGGAATAGGAATAGGAAATATGACCGTATCATTTTGTCCTTCCGTAAATTGAAATAGATTTTATATTTAATTATATTTTGTTCGTTTCATTTTTCTATAAAGAATTATTATTTGGATGTTTATTTCTTTCATGTTTTGTCGATTTCATTCTTATATCCTATTTTGTTAGACAAAGTAGCGATTTTTTACACATATATTGTTTATTTTTATCAAACCGTAAATATTTTCGGCTAAAATGTTTCAAAAAGTTGTGTCACAAAGATCCTTTTTAATTATCAATTGTTGTTTATCTGTCAAACCGAAACAGACAATGTTTATTAAAAAGGATAATCCGACTTTAAGCCAAATAACTTTTTTTGGATAAAATTGTAAAAGTCATTTCATTGGATAACGTAAGTTTCTTTCCTTCCCGTCAATCAATTTCTAACATTTATAGTATTTTTATGAAATATATTTTTGTTATATTTATTGTTGATCGTTGAAATATGAAATATGGAAATATCAGCAACTTCGCATCTATGTGCATCTATGTCCTAGAAACAGAGACTGTGTGATTCGGTTAAAAAAACATCCGGTCAAACTACTGTCTTGCATTTGTCAAATACAAACTCGCTATCAGATTGATACACAAGCAAATATCTATAAGGATACACATGGTACAAGGAATAAATCACACAGTTGAAGACAAATATACTTGTTCCTTCCATCCGGATGGTTGGTGTACGCAGGGCTTGAATATATAAATGCATTAATGTGCAAATTATCAAATAAAAAGCAATCATAAAAAAATTATATTGCTGTTCTTTCGGAAAACCCAAAGTGTAGGATTTTTTGTGGCAGCTGCCAAAAGCTGTATTTAGTACTAAATTGAGTTATTTTCTAAGGTAGCCTATTGAATCACTTAGTTCAAAATTCAGATATAGCTGCACAAAGATCACGGTAACGTGAAGTTTCTTTTTTTCCATTTCTATTTTCTTTTTTTTTGTAATTGTTGCGCAGAAAATAAATAAATAAAAAGTAGATCGACCTTTTTACGTTACTATCCATACTATTACATTAGTGATTTTTTCATGCTGGACCACCACAAATTCGAAATGTATCAGACGTTCCGTATAATTAGCTTTTAAACGTTATTTTAGTCAAAAGCCGGTGAAATTCCATTCATACATAGGTTGCTGTCCAATGTGAAGTAATAAACCGATGGCACATTAGATAAAAACGTTCGTTTGTACACACGATTAGGGAATTCGTTTGTACATACGATTAGAGCGTTCGATCGTTTGCACGATAAGAGCGTTCGTTCGTTTAGACGATACTGGCGTGCATATTACCTTTCGTTCGTTCGTTTGTCGTGCGTTCGTGCATCGTTTATCGTGCGTTCGTACACCGTTTTTCGTTCGTTCGTATATCGTTCGTGTTGGTAAGTTAAACGAATCAGGGGGTGTATGAACAATTTTTGGATTGCTTTTAGAAAAGAGATTAAAATATTATTTTAATGAATAGAAGGGATAAAAATATATTTTTTAAATATGTATAGATGTTTCTTTCTCGGTTCACTTCACAGAAATAAACGCTGAGATTCTGATTTCCATTTTATACTAGTGGCAAGGATTTGGACTGTAGAATTATATCTTGGTAACGGGATTGATACCTTATGGAACCCCTCTATTTCATATTGAGTTTCCAATAACACACTCATGTCCAGTGGACGATGTAATTTGACATTTCCCGCCAAACTTTCTGATTCAACGCCAAAGCGAAAGATCACCCAAAAGTTTGAATGACTCTGTCAAATACACAATCACCGGATGTATGAAGTAATGTAATGAAAATAAACACCGGATATGTGAATCCAATTCAGGCATTACCAATTGAGCCGACTCCGACCTGCCGTTGGGTGTGGGGCTTCCTCACCGTTCATAGAAGATCTTATGTTCGGTTTGAGTTGTTATTACTCCCCTTTAGATCGTTGTCTCTTTGACGCATTCCCCGTTTCCCTTCTTTTTTTCTATCTTTTCTATCTCTAGAGTCTCCCTTCACTGACCGACTTTGTGTATCACCATTCTTTACAGGCCTTTTGCAGACCTCCGATATCTTATTTTTCCTGTCCTTTTGCAATCCAGGCACACGAGGTCTTGTAGGCTTGCTAATGCACGGTCCTGTTGCCATTTCCACATTTAGTACATCAGATGATGCATTAATCACTAGCTCTTCAGGACTGCCGATGTCCTCATCATAAACAATAGTCTGGTCATCAATTTCTCCATCTACGGTGATGCCACTGTTGTGTCTGTCCCATTTTTCCCATTTCATTTTCACTGCTACTCAAACCATTACTTATTATCAAATCTGCTGACAACTTCTAAGTCTTTGAATGTCTTTTTAATTTTTCCTGTTTTTGAGTCTTGTAATAGAAGTTCTCAACATTACAGAAAAATCGAAAAATCTCGAGCTAGCACACACCATGAGATCTTTATCTTTATCGCTGTCTTCTTTTGCAATGAAGGAACTCGGACAACACCCACATTTCAAGCTTGCTTTGTCTTTGTTTTGACCAAATTAGTAGTTCACTTTCTTTTTTTTTGATTCTGGAGTTATACATAGAAATATATGTACAAACAATTTAGACATTTATTTACACCTATCTAAACTAACAATATACTAACTATCTGTGTATCAACTTATCTAAATACATTCGACCTCGTAGTCGACCATACAAGCGGGCTTACGCCTGTGCCTGTAGCCTCTGTTTTCACCAGTCAATATCTTGATTGAAATTTAGAGTTTCACAAATTTAATAATCCATTGTTTCTTCCGAGAGTTCTTCACTGTCACTTTCAGGCTCTTGTGACGATTCAACATAGTCGGCAAGAAACTCGTCTAACATTTCAATTTTTTCTGTTCTTAGACGTGTACTCTTTTTCGACGGTATTCTACTGACGTGTTTGTCCTTCCTTTTTGGCCACAATTAACCTCATATACAAGGTTTTTACATTTCCTCATTGTATGGACCTCTCCAAAAATTTGTTAGTTGGAGAGAGCAGCCAGATTTTCTCATTGCAAAATATGCTTATACTTCAACTCCCTCGTCTAAATGTTCATATGGCAAGTTTATGTCGTGGTATTTTTTCTGTCTTCGCATATCTCCAGATATTTTGCTTCTTACAAAACTATGGGCTTCTTCCATCCTCTCTTGCAATTCCCATGCCCACTTATTTTCTGGAATGTTCTTCATTATATGTGGTATTTCGTATATTATATCCACCGGAGTAAGAACATCTCGCCCAAGTATAAGACTGTTTCGTGTTCGTCTTGTAGTCTCGTGATCCGCTGACCTATATGCCATCATAACGTAGGGGATATAAACATCCCAGTCATTCTGATGTTCTAATACATAAGTATTTAACATAGTATCAGACTTCTTGTTAAATCTCTCTACCATGCCGTCTGACCAAGGATGGGAAGGATTTGTTCTCGTCTTCTTTATGTGCAAGATTTCGTTCATCTCTTGGAATGATTTGCTTTCATACTTGGATACTTGGTAAGAGTGGATAACAGAAGGTACCCCAAACCTAGCTATCAACTCTTCGACAATGATTTAAGCAACGGTACAAGCTTTCCGTTCATTTTGTAAAGTAGTCGGAGACTACCAATGTGTACCGATTGCTATTGTCAGTGCGAGGGAGCTCGCCAAGGGTATTTGTTGCCAGTCTATCCATAGGTGAACTTGTCTCGTCTATTCCCATAGGTGCACGTTTTGTTTTCATTGGATCTTTCCTTCTGGCGCACTTATAGCACCCTTTACATCTGTTTGTAGTCTAGGCAAATAATATCTGTCTTTAATTTTTCCGATGATCTTCCTGATTCCAAGATGACCTGAGTATTTCTAGGCGTGACAGAATTTGAGGACTGTCCGTCTCTTGGAATTTGGGATCACATCTTGTAGTTTGATTGTTCTCTCGTTTTCAATTCCTTTGTGTCTTATAACTAAGCTATCCCTTAGTTTTAAATGTTTCCATTTAAACCACAAGGATTTAACAAAATATCCTGCTACATCTGTATAAAGTGGTTACTGATCTACCATTTGCCATGACTTGATCTTTAAGTCCGGATCTCTTGATTGCAACTCTGTCAAAGGCAACTCGTCATCACTCTTAATGTTTGATAGTTTTTCAGCTGACTTCGTAAAAACAGCTACCTTGTTACCTCCTCTTTGTCTTCTTTTTGTTTCCAGTCACATGTGTAATCACACTGACGGCATGGGATTCTGCTCAATACGTCTGCGTTGCGGTGTTGTGTACCCGGTCTGTGATGGATTTCAAAATGATATTCACTGAGAATTTCTATCCATCTGGCCGACTGTCCATTGGGGTTCTTAAAACGCAATAACCATTTTAATGAACTGTTGTCCCTTCTAATTTTAAACTTCCTTCCAAGCAAGTATGGTTGTAATACTTTACGAAAATGACCACAACCAACTATTCTTTGCGGATAACACTGTATCGTCTCTCTGGTTTCGATAGTGCGCAACTTGAATATGACACCACATATTCCTAAGTCTTTGTGAAATCAAGATGTGACAGAATCGGGCGTCTGTCAACTTTGTCTTTAACTGATTAAATGCTTCCATGTAAACTGTTTGCCCTTTCTATCAAGGTATGTAGACTTCTTGCAATGGATGCAAAGTATATTATGTACTTCTTGTATTACCTGTATAACCGACAAAGAATCAAACCTCTGTTGTATTGGTAGGTACAGGAAAGTCTAATATCAACTTAATCTTGTCTGGGTCTGTTGCTGTTTCTTCCTTTTACACAATATGTCCTAAATAACGGATTTTATTGGCCCCAAGCACCTTTTCACTACTTCTGACAAATGTCCTACCAGTCAAAATATTTGTCTTGTCAACTTTTTGTCAGCGTCCAGCAGGGCATCTTCATCAGGGAGCTTATGTTCATCTGGCATACAAACTTTCCCACAGATGACCATTTCTGACCTAGGGAGAATCACTGATTCAGAGGCAAAACCTCGGTCACAACCTAGGGGTCCCTCAAACTTTAACTCGACCTCCATGTCATGTATCTTACTGCAACCCTTGGCCACGTTGGTATTGATTGGCCTTCAGAAAATCTAGGCCAAGAATAATATCAGAAATCTAGTTTGGGTACTACTGCTTCTGAAACTAACTTGAGGTTACTAGTGGATACACTAAATAACCCCTTACCCCAAAAGGCCAAGTTTCTTTCGACAGACTGATCTTATACTGGTCTGAACGGACTACGTTCTGGCTTGACACCGTTTGGGAGCCTGCTGTACAAATTGTACGACACTAATGTCAATGTCGCCCGTGTGTCAACTAAACGTCTAGCCCATACGCCTAGTACCAGTACTTCATTTGCTATATACACTACTGTACTTATGATGCAGAGGTGACGGAAAGCTCTACTTTTATATTAGGAAGAAGTGATTTTCATTTTGAAGGTGCTAACTTATCCATCTCCATTTGCCTTGTCACTTAGGTTTTGGTTTGAACACTGAGCTTTATCACTTTCTGGTCTTTTCTTTTTGGGTAGGATGGGACACTCTCTTTTGAAATGGCCTTTTTGACCACAATAAATGCATTCAAATGTTCCCTTATCTCTTTTCTGAAAGTTTTTTTGTGTTTTGAAACACTGTTTCTGGAAAATTATAATTCCTTGATTTCGTCGGCGTGGGATTGCACTTTATTCCCCATAGTGATCATCCATTTATTTATATCTTTCATCTGACCTTCGTCCTCCCTTACCCTGTTCTTATCAGTCTTAACCTCGTTATTGACAGTTTGTCTTAACCTATTTTCGGCCTTATTGTATGCTTCCAGTTCGACCGCTACTTTAATGGCATCATTTAAGACATTAGGGCGTGATTGTTTTGGAGTCTGCCAAAGCGTCAATAAACTGTTCTTTGGCCAGCGTGGCTCTGACATCAAGAGGAGCATTGGGTACGCTTGATTTGATAGCCTCCTAATAGACTGTTCTTATTCTGTCAGTGAGTCCCCAGCCATTTGATGTTAATTTCTTCCTGATCCAACCAGTGACACAACAAAGCAAAGTTCTTTCTGGTGTTCCGTCCAGTTATTCACCATGGTGCATATTTCCAAATGAGATAAATAGTCTATCCATTATGTGTTTCCATCATATTTTGATGGTTTGATTTTTACCCCATTATCCCTATAGACCATGACCTGAAATCCCCCCCCCCCCCCCCCCCCCCGCTTATGATCCAGACCGATTTTTTCAGTCCTTTCATATCCCCTCTTCAAAATGAAACATGTTAACACTAATATAACCTGCACGCATAGACAGTATAGGGCCATTTTTATAGTACACCACACAAAATTCTTTTTATTTCAGTTTTAACCTTTCTTGCATCGTTTTGGCTCAATAATTCTATGTAGATAAGATACATGTACTGAAATGTGGTACCAACTTGAAGCTTAATTAATATGCTTTATAATGAACACCAATTTGGCAACTTTACGCCAATTTTTATGATCTGGTGGTGCAAAAAATGTACCCTCCACCTGAAAAAAAAATCGAAAATGACGATTTTTAAGCAGCTGTCAATTCTTTTCAGAAATCTCATTTGATCTAGTTTTTATGCCTAATTTATCACTTATGATACAATGTTAAAAAATAAGACCATTTAAGACCTGAAAATTCTGATTTTCGGTATAATATTTTTGAAAAATCTGCAGATATACCTCCGGATTTGACCTGTATTACGATATTAGAGTGGCCTTTGGACAAATCTGAAATGTAATAAAATTCCGATTTTTCGTTAATTTTGGGCAAAATACCGAGTTTAAGTCGACAAATGACTGTTAAAATACCAAATCATAAAGTAATTCATTCAACATTGTCATATGCATCACCTATTTTGCGTGTTCTGGTTATTTTTATGCGAACATAGAGAAAAAATTGACAATTTTACGGAACATTTGTTGGGGTAGGGGTAATATTTTCGGTATTCAGTGTCACATCAAGTACTCCTTGTTTTTCTAAGCAATGTTTTAAGGCATCTTATATATCCATAAAAACAATTAATGTCATATCTGAAGATATATCCTTCAGATTTTGGATGTATAACGATTTAGCAGTGAACTTTGGACAAATCTGAAATGTAGAAAATGCCATTTTTTTCAATTTCGGGCAAAATATCGAGTCTTAGTCAACAAATGTCTGTTGAAATACGAAATCACAATATAATTCACGTAACCTTGTCATATAGGACACACAATTTGCGTGTTCTCGTTATTTTTATGCGAACATAGACAAAAATGTACAATTTTAGAGTTAATTTGTTGAGGTAGGGTTAAGTTTTATGGAAGTAGGAAGTTTATAATACTTTTTAGATAAATTGCAATCAATACAAAAACCAGTTTCATCTATCGACAGTTATGATTTTTCTACACTTTATACAACGCTTCCGCATAATCTGATAAAATCTAAATTGGGACAATTGATTAAATGGTCTTTTAAATTTTCTGGACTGCAGTTTATTTCTTGTAACAAAACGCAAGGATTCTTTTCTAATATCACTTGATTATTTGTTGTCTATCAGTTATTAAACATCTTTGACTTTATGGTCTTCCAAACGTTTAGATTTTATCTGCACTGATGAGACATAAGTTGTCGAAATGCGCATATGCAGAATCAAAATTCACAGTAACTTCGGTATTAGTTATTTATTACAACAATCATTCCTCCTGGACGTGTGATGATACGATTAAAGCACTTAATCTTTTGCTTGACAACATTTTTGTTCGTTTTGGCAACATTGTTTATCAACAGGTCATTGGAATTCCCATAGGTACAAATTGTGCTCCTCTCATTGCAGATCTTTTTCTTTTCTGTTACGAACGTGACTTCATGAAAAAATTACAAAATGGGACCATACAAAACAGTTATCAACATATTTCAATTTTCAACGATAACAGCAGGTATATTGACGATATCCTTACTATTGACAATCCCCAGTTTTTAGATTATGTCGACATCATTTACCCACAACAACTGAAACTTAATAAAGCTAATAATGATTCTAAGAATTGCCCTTTTCTGGATCTAACTATCATCGTTGACTCTGGTAAAATAAAAACTAAAATTTTAAAGGTTTTTCAATTTTTATAACGTATTGGGTATAGAAATGGTACTCATGTGGAATATTTGTAAAGATAATACCATAGGCTATCATTCTATACAATTTTTCATAACTGAGAGATACCAATCAACACTTTGAAGCAATTGAAAGAAAAACTTCTATGAAAAACGAAATTTTCCAAAATTTCGCTGGGTGGGTCTAAAAAATGGGCCTGTTCCAACATTGCGTGCAGGTTATGCTCATGTTAACATGTTTTATTTTAAAGAGCGGATATAGAAGGACCGCGAAATATGGGTTGGGTTCATAAGGGGGGTTTACGGGGGGTTATTCCAGCACATGGACTATTAGGAACAGGATTGTCAGTACTTCGATTATTTGCATTTTGATTGCCTGTCATTCTAAACGGTCTATACTGACGTTTTGTTTTATCGGTGTAT
>MJUU01034733.1:62161-76625 GCA_002080025.1 Modiolus philippinarum
ACCAAACCCATTGGGAGATTTGAATTTGATTTTCCTTCCGTAGTGCGACAGTGTTTTACCAGCAGACTAGGCTCCTTGAGCTAGCCGGCAGTTTAGCGGCGAGCACTCTTTGACCCATCTTTCAAAGTTACGTTTTGTTCCCCCATTTTTCCTTTCTAGATTGCGGTCATGGAGTTAGTAGTCTACCTGTATGAGTTTTATTCGTATGTTTATTCTACTATAGGGAAACCGGACAGAGAAAGGGGAGGTTTGGGTATACATAAACCGGTTTAACCCTACCGCTGGCTTTTGCTAGTGCCGGTACCAAGTCCGGCTGTCCCGAGTTCCTATCGTTGTTTATGTTTGTCTTTTGTATTTTTATTGTGGGTTTTTCTTGTGCAATTCCTATTTACTTTCTGGCATGTGGCTATGTTTTTCTGCCATTGTAGGTGTTTCCTGTTATCTTTTTTATTCCGTTTCAAAATTGCCATAATTTGTACCAGTTGTAATGGAGACATTATGTACTTGCATTTTATACCAGCTTTTCTTAAATTTGAACCACTCATAGATCAGATGAGGCAAAAAAGGGACAAAACTTTGTCGAAAACGAAAATATTCAAAGATGTGTTTTATTTGTCTATTTAAAAGTGACAGTTTGGTCTATCAAAACATATAAGCATTATGTTAACATGCTTAATTTATAAGAAAAGACAATAAAAGACTAAAAACAATTCCAAGAATTATGAAATGAAAAAACATACTAGTTTATTATGACCATTGAACTTACACAATTTCGAGAAAATCTTCAAATTTACGTCAACATTTCGAAGGGGTAGGGGTAAGGTTTTTCAATTTTTATAACGTATTGGGTNACCATACAAAACAGTTATCAACATATTTCAATTTTCAACGATAACAGCAGGTATATTGACGATATCCTTACTATTGACAATCCCCAGTTTTTAGATTATGTCGACATCATTTACCCACAACAACTGAAACTTAATAAAGCTAATAATGATTCTAAGAATTGCCCTTTTCTGGATCTAACTATCATCGTTGACTCTGGTAAAATAAAAACTAAAATTTTAAAGGTTTTTCAATTTTTATAACGTATTGGGTATAGAAATGGTACTCATGTGGAATATTTGTAAAGATAATACCATAGGCTATCATTCTATACAATTTTTCATAACTGAGAGATACCAATCAACACTTTGAAGCAATTGAAAGAAAAACTTCTATGAAAAACGAAATTTTCCAAAATTTCGCTGGGTGGGTCTAAAAAATGGGCCTGTTCCAACATTGCGTGCAGGTTATGCTCATGTTAACATGTTTTATTTTAAAGAGCGGATATAGAAGGACCGCGAAATATGGGTTGGGTTCATAAGGGGGGTTTACGGGGGGTTATTCCAGCACATGGACTATTAGGAACAGGATTGTCAGTACTTCGATTATTTGCATTTTGATTGCCTGTCATTCTAAACGGTCTATACTGACGTTTTGTTTTATCGGTGTATAATTCGGTAAGGGTAGCGTGTCACCCACTTCTATGTCATCAAAATGTACTTTTTTTTCGTATTTCGCGGTCTGTGTTGATTTCCGCAAAATTATTCATAATAGGAGGGGGAGACATAGTGTCGCGCCATAATTCAGACATTCTTGCAGCTGAGGATAAACCTGAATTGTTTTCTTGTGTCGGCGTTGACGACACAGACCTGCTGCCAGGCTGTATGTTGACTGAGCTATGGCGTCTCTGCTGCAGTTCAATTTTCTTGAAATGTTGTCGAGCTCCTTGTCAATGTTTGACATAGCAATTTTAAAATGTCCACAATGTAATTGGAGTATTGTTGATATTTTACATAACTAGAATCCCAACAAGCCGCCTCCAACGTGTTACAATTCTTTAATACAGGCTATACCTGGATTCAAAGTTTGCACACAAAAACATCACAAGTATAAAACAAACAACTAAAAAATGAACACACTTGAATATGTACATGGACTCTTTGCTTATAAACAACATGGCATTTAAACAATCAATGGTACAACGCTTTACTAATAAAATACCTAATATTTTAATATAAACACTACGTTGTACTATCTACCATGAATTGTAATATAAATACAGATTTTCCTAGACCCAAATGTCCTTTTGTGTTAGACAACTTGTCCGCGGTACGATCTATCCACTGGACAAACAGCCCAGTACAATCTTTCCACGTTGTCCTTCAGTTCAACTTGTACCGTCGCCGGTACACCTTGTCCACTTAACCGAGTTTTCTTCCTCGGTTTCCTTCACAGAAATGAAAGCTGAGTGTCTGTCTGATTGCCTTGTTATACTAGGGTTTGGACTTTAGAATTATTTCTTGTTAGAGGGGTCAAACCTTATTGAACTCCATTAATTCCCATTTCCTATAGCGGATCATGCTATTTGACATTTTCTTACATACTTTCTGATTCCATGCCAAAGGGAAAGATCACCAAAACGTTTGAATGAATCTGTCAAATACACTATCACCAGATGTTTGAAGCTGACTGGAAGGTAAATGAAAAACAGCCAATCAAAGATTGCGATCCCCCCCCGCTACCCCTTTTTGGACCCCCTCCACTTGTAAAAAAGACAAGTGTTTTTTTTTAAACTAAATTTCTTTCTGTTGAAACAATCATTGTTACTGTAAAACACCAAAAAGATATGGTTGCTAGGTAGAATTTCAAAAAGTACAGGTTTCTGAAAATTGTAGAAAATTTACCAAAATTAGAATCAAAGATTTTTGCAACCTGACTGTTGAAAATCACCATTTTTACTGTAAGAAATTGAAAAAGATATGTTTGCTAGGTAGAATTCCAAAAAATAATGGGTCTTTGAGAGTTTCAGGAAATTAACCAAATTTAGAATCAAAGATTTTTGCAATCTGACTATTGAAAATGATCATTGAAACTATAAGGCATCAAAAAAGATATGATTGCTAGGTAAAATTCCCAAAAGTAATTGGTCTTTGAGAGTTTCAGAAATTTTACAAAAATTAGAATAAGTTTCTTTTGCACTCTGATTATTGAAAATGATCTTCACTACTGTAAGAAATTGAAAAAGATATGGTTGCTTGGTAGAATTCCAAAAAATAGTAGGTCTTTGAGAGTTTCAGGAAATTTACCAGAATTAGAATCAAAGATTATTGCAATCTGACTATTGAAAATCATCACTGAAACTATATGGCATCAAAAAAGATATGGTTGCTAGGTAAATTTCTAAAAAGTAATTGGTCTTTGAGAGTTTCAGCAAATTTACCCAAATTAGAATCAAAGATTCTTGCAACCTGACAGTTGAAATTCATCATTATAACTCTAAATGATCGAAAAAGATATGGTTGCTAGGTAGAATTTCAAAAAATAGTAGGTCTTTGAAAGTTTCAGGAAATTTACCAAAATTAGAATCAAAGATTTTTGCAATCTGACTATTGAAATATAGGGCATCAAAAAAGATATGGTTGCTAGGTAAAATTCCAAAAAGTAATTGGTCTTTCAGAGTTTCAGGGAATTTACCAAAATTAGAATCAAAGATTCTTGCAATCTGACAGTTGAAATTCATCATTATAACTCTAAATAATTGAAAAAGATATGGTTGCTAGGTAGAATTCCAAAATATAATGGGTCTTTGAGAGTTTCAGGAACTTGACCAAAATTGGAATCAAATATTTTTGCAATCTGACCATTGAAAATGATCATTAAACTATAAGGAATCAAAAAAGATATGGTTGCTAGGTAAAATTCCAAAAAGTTTCAGGAAATTTACCAAAATTAGAATCATATTTTTGAAATCCTAGTGTTCATACTAGCTGATGACATTTAAAATTTGCTTAATTATAAAACTTAATGTTGGAATTTCAAAAATTATTAGTCTTTGACATTTTCGGGGAATTTACCGAATTTGGCACCGGGGTCTTAAAGCTTAGAATGGATTCAGAGAGCAATTCCAATAATTCCTCATGAAAATATAAACCACAAAATCAAAATTATACATAAAGTTCCAGTAGTTTGGTTGAGTACTTATTGTTTAACGCTTTTTGGCCCCTTAAGGGCATGCCCCTAGGGGTCATACCAAAAGTCCGCTATCATCAGTAAATAAGATGCAGATAATCGAATTTGCATACAAAGTTTCAGCTTCCAAACATGAATACTTCAGAAGATTTCACTTATTACTGAATATCTCGAAATACATTTTCGCTCATTTTTCCGCCAGAGGGCAAATTTCAAAATTCCGAAACCTTTGGCACAGACAACTTTTGTAGTGTTACTTATGCCCTTATTACAAGGTTTCTGCGATTTAAGGTGTAAGAGGAGTTCTAGCGGAATCGATTTTTTTCGTTTTTTGGACCCCTGGAGGCCATGCCCTGAGGGGTCATACCAAAGTACCGACACCCTCTGAGAAGTTGCTACATAATATGTGAGTCGATTCCCGAGTTTCAACTTTCTAGCCCAAATGGCCTTAGAAATTTCTTCAATTATTGGATATCGCGAAAATTCGTTTTCGCCCATAATTTGCCCCAGGGCATTTGACCTAAATTCCGAATCCACAGTGCACTTTTTCTGATCATATTCTAGTATGGTGCCAAGTTTCAAATTTGTATCTCATATAGTTTCAGACCTATCGGGAGCATTACAAACGCACGTACGTACGTACATACATGTACGTACGTACATACGGACGGACGGCATTACATAATCGCTAAGCGGGGGGATAATAAACATCTAACATGAGAATCCATTCAAGTATGACCAATTTCCGTTACACGTATATATTTTAATATTCCACATGTTTATACATATTGAGCAAATAAAAGGATATGGAGTAAATATACATGGGACAAAATCCCCACTAATACATGGTAAGGTCTAGTAAATGGAAAAATGAAGACGGTCCCTTGCACAGGTTTGAGCGGAATTCACTTGCAAGATTTCGAACAACGCTATATCGGGGACCTCGATGGGGGTCCCTTTCCCGAAATCCAGGCAATTTTTAATCCATTTTCCCGTTTCCCGGGCGGGAAAATATTTTACAGACTTTTAAAGAGCCGGCTTTTCCCGGTTTCACGGGCTTAATTTTCAATGGTTCCCGCTTCACGCTCAACATCCTTTCCCGTTTTCACGTGCACTTTTTTGCCAAGATCCCGTTTCCCGCTTATTTAAAAAGGCCAATCCCGCTTCCCGCTTATACCCAATCGAGACCCACTATATCCATGCAATTGTCAATCATGAATGAATAATCGTCAATCGTCAACAAACATAAAAATTCCGGAAGGTACTCTTACAAACACTGTTGCCTGACAAAGCGTCTAACAAAACAAAAAACAAAAACAAAAAAAAACTAACCCCTTTGAAAATGTTTTTTTTTTCTTTATTTTTTAAAGGTTGGTTTGCGAATAAAATTCTTTACATCAGTTCTTTGCTAGACAATTGAATCTGAACATAACTCAAAAATTTTAAATCCCCGATTGGTGTAAATTGACAACAGGTGGTATTTGAGAAAAAGGAATTTAAGCCATGGCAATTTTATAAAACTTTATTCAGAAATTCATAATTATATACAAGAATTCAAAGTACAATTGTAATGTTCATCATATATACTTAATTAGAATGATATTTTTTGGTGAGATCTTATGATTAGCTTATAATTTGCTACACAAAAAATTCACCATGTTAATTTTCTTCCCCTTTACATGTACCCCTATTGCATTTCCAAATTTCATCCATATATGTAAAATCATTCTAACCTCGGTTGTAAATTATTCATTTCAAAATATTACTTCTTGTTAAAAGTACATTGATAAAATAAACAATATACCTACTTATAGCATGAAATCTATTAAATTCGGAAAAACCATAGGCATTTTAGAAGGGACATTGTCAACATCGATATTCTTCGGAATTCCATGTCTCATGATACATATTACTAACTAATATACAATTCGTTAGTATATATATATAAGTGGTCTGTTTTAATGTAATTGGTCAATGAAATTATCTAATATTTTTCTAACACATCTAATAACCCCTTTTAACATTTATTTAACAGTTATACGTTTCTCAAAATAACGTATAAATAAGAAAAAGAAGGGAAACGGGGAATGTGTCAAAGAGACAACGACCCTAAGGGGAGCAATAACAACTCAAAGCCACCATAAGATCTTCAATGAACGGTGAGGAAACCCCACACCCAACGGTAGGTCGGAGTTGGCCCCTAAATAAAAGAGTAATCAAGTTCAGCGAAATAAGCATCTTCCTAGACTCCGATAGACATAAAGTGAACTAACTAGAAAACAGCCATGGCTTAAATTCCTTTTTCTCAAATACCACCTGTTGTCAATTTACACCAATAGGGGATTTAAAACTTTTGAGTTATGTTCAGATTCAATTGTCTAGCAAAGAACTGATTTAAAGAATTTTATTCGCAAACCAACCTTTAAAAAATAAAGAAAAAAAAACATTTTCAAAGGGGTTAGTTTTTGTTTTGTTTTGTTAGACGCTTTGTCAGGCAACAGTGTCTGTTTTCTAAAGTCTTCTTTTTAAAAGACAATATGATTGCCACTGCATGCCATTAAGATAATTTATATGTACAGTTTATAAAAATAGGAACAAAGTTGCTTAAAACATTGCTTAAAAAACCAGGTACATGCTTTTTGATGCATTAATTTAATTGCTATTGTTCTTTCATATAATTTTCTTAA
Organism: Modiolus philippinarum; assembly: GCA_002080025.1. NCBI lineage: Eukaryota > Metazoa > Mollusca > Bivalvia > Mytilida > Modiolidae > Modiolus > Modiolus philippinarum. The sequence continues at coordinate 68,866 of MJUU01034733.1, forward strand.
ATATATAAATTGGTACATGTTATTAATATACCATTTTCTGGGAATATAAGGAAATGTCACACTGTGACAGTCGAAGAAATATATTATATTCATGTTCAAAACGGATCAAAGAAAATTCATGTAAGGACTCTTATGTTAACGCATATAAAAGACATTACAATCCATGATTAGACTATTTATTAAGACTTTTTGGCTATGTTCTATAATGGTATAAGATACCCATTGATATAGTTTTACATTCTGTAATTTTTTGTTTAGTTTTTTCTTCTGAAATTGTTTGGTTAAAAAATGCGCAGTAATGAGATGGAAAAAATATGTGGGTCAGTTCTTCAGATAATTCTTTAAATTTTAGTCAATACATGCCATTTTCCTTAGAAAACTTGACATCGGAGAGATGGCAGCAATCTCTATGGGCCCGCTGTATATAAGTGCAAATTTGGAAGTGTGTGGACACAATACATGTGTGGACACAGTACAAGAGTGGACACAAGTATGGACACATTCATATCATCAAGATTTAAACAGAAAGTAAGACCCAAAAGCATTAATCTGACATTAAAGACAAAGGTCAAGGTCAAAGGTCACCAATTATGGTTCATGACATATTGTCTTGAAGTGATGTATCTACATGCAAAATATCAAGAGCCTATCTCAAAAGACAAAAAAAGATATAGACTGCACACGACTTTTTATTAGAAAAGTAAAAATCTGACATTGAAGACAAAGGTCAAGGTCAAAGGTCACCAATCATGGTTCATGACACATCATCTTGAAGTGATCTATCTACATGCAAAATATCAAAAGCCTATCTCAAAAGACAAAAAAAGTTACAGCCCGGACACGGCTTTGTTACGGACGGACAGACGGACGGACGGACGGACAGACGGACGGACGGACGGACAGACGGACAGACAGAGAGATTACTATAGGGCGTCCGCCACTATGTGGCGGGGCCCTAATAATAAACAACATTTGTCTTGCCATTCGTTTCCTACATTAATGCTGTTGAAAATTAAGTGTTGAGATATTGGCTCAATGCCATGAAAAATGTCTGTTCATGAAATTTTATATTATTGCAAAACCTGAATACAACACAGCTATTATTCCCTTTGTCTTTCTGCATTTTTTCTTTAAATATCCAAGTTCAATAATAAACTGTAAATTTTGTTATGCTGTACACGTGCTTCAATGAGTAACCTCTTATCAGCAGCATTAGAATCCAATAATATGGAAAGCATCAATCCAAAAATAATTACAAAGAAGTGCATATTCCCCAAAAAAAAATAATTCGAAATAAGAGACCAATTTCATAAACTAAAATTAATACAAAAACAGCAATATTGAAACCGACTAATAATTTCGTCTGCTGTCATAGTGTCGATATTAACTTTCGGTATTCTGTTCGGTAATTTTGTTATTACCCCCATTTAAAGGACAGAATCGAAAAATATTTTCTTATGTTATTCAGGATTTTCTTTATTCATTTGATATAGTTTTACGTAATTTACTGTATTACTTAGTTATCGTGTTTCATATCGTAATAAATGATGCTTAATTTGTAGACATTTTATAACTAAATGAAGAATTCTGAAGTTGTAGTCGTTAAATATGTTTATAAAGATTCTGAATTTATAGGCGTTTAATATGTAAACGACGGATTCTGAATAAGTAGGCGTTTAATGTCCTAACGACGGATTCTGAATTTGTAGGCGTTTCATGTCCAAACGACGGATTCTGAATTTGTAGGTTACAGACATGTTGTTCAATATTGTTGCTTGTATCATTCCTACAATCAAAATTACTTTCATAACACAGTGCTCGTCCTATGTATATCATATTCGCAAGAATGACCAAGTCGACAGGGTTTGAGTGAGAGAATACTGGAGGACTGTTTGATTTATCAACGTAATATTCATTCATTAAAGTCTTTATTTCTGCTTTGTGTTTTCGGATTTCAGTTTCAGTTGTGCTTTGTGAAAACATTGATATAATCTTTGGCGATATCAAAACCATCACGTATGTAACAGTATTGTCCAAATATTTACTCACATCAAATCGTTTACTTTCAAATAGAATATAAAAAGTAACTGACATAAACACAACGGTAAGACACGTTTTCAAAATCAAAATAAAAAAATGCTTTTTAACAGAGTAACAATGGTCGACGACGTAGTTGTAAAATTCTTCGTCTATACTGTCACTGTATTCAACTGACTTTTTGTCATCATAGAGACCAATATATTTAAATGAATCATTAATTTCAAACATTGTTTGAAGAATTAATCGGTATGAATCAATAACGTTCCAAGAGTACAAGATAAAATATGTCACTGAGGAAAAAACAATTACAAATATACGCATTATGTGTTCTGGTCCCACTACACCATAGATAATAGTATAACATATACATCTTACAACAAACATGTAAAATCCTACATGATATCTTATAGTCAAAAGATATGGAACTAATAAGCATAAAAACCTTGCCAAACGTGTTTTCGTATTTCTATCGTTTGCATTATAATGGCTACAATTGTTCCTATCTTCATTATAATTATTGCCACTGGAGCGTTCCATATCATTACGATTGCGACTGGAAGGGTTTTCGTTATTACGATTGCCGTTGGAGTGGTTTTCATTATTACGATTGCCCCTAGTGTAGTCTTCATTTATGCGACTGCCATTGGATCGGTCTTCATGATTACGATTGCCATTGGAGATGTAATCATTATTACGACTGCCATTGAAGCAGTCTTCGTTTTTATGATTGCCTTCAGAACCATGGCAGTAGATAACTTCATTATCAAGATTTTCACCACAGCAATTGTCATTATAACGATTGCCATTGGAGCGATTTTCATTATCATGCTTGCCATTGGAGCGGCGTTCATTATTATGATAGCTATTGTCATTGTCTTCATAATTTGCTTCGCTATTGTTTTCTGTTTCATCGCTTCCGTTAATATTTTCATAACCTTCACTTCTTTTACAACTGACAGAAAGGTCAAGAGGAACATTTTTTACTAATTTTAAAAAAAAAAACAAACCACAGCGCTGGTAAGGTGCAGAATATAAAGTTGATACATAAATTTATGACACTGATGAAGGTATTTATAAAGGCATTGAAGAAGAGTACCTTTTTTGCTTTTTTCTTTTTTGCGAGTCCAGTTTCCGAAAAAAAAACCCAAAATTCTGAGGAAAACAACATTGTGAAACGCCTTATAAGTATTTCGCCTGTTTTTAGTAACAACTCCTATTTGTTTCGGTTTTGGGACTTCGAATGCATTATGTCCTTGACAAAAACGATCACTTTAGATGATTCTTTGTGTTTTTCACAATTGTTTCTACATGGTTCACTGTGACGAAAATTGCATGGAATGCATATGATAAAATCGCAAGATTCATTATAAATCATATAAATCAAAATATTTGTATACATTGTAGTAAGATATACTAAAAAAGACGCAAATAAACTATGGCCTACAAATTGATATTCTGGGACACCAAATTTGTGAACGCTAGGAAAATTGGTATAACCATCTTCGGTAAAAAGTACTTTTCGTATAATTTCTAATTTATACACACTCAGTACAAAGACAAAAGTTGACACCATAAAAACATACAAAGTAACAGGAGAATATACCAGCATTTGTCTTGATGTTTTTTGAGCCCAAGGGTAATAAAAAACTTTTTGGAATATTCTGAATATGCCATACGGCTTTATAAGATCTACATTGTATTTATACTAATGATGCATCTCTGTTTCGCTGTTTAATTGAACTGACTCTAAAACATGAAAAAGGAATGGATTCATGTAAGCCAAAATAGCTACAGCAAAGGCTAATGCTATTTTATAGCTGAATTTTTAGACAGTTTCTTTATTTGTGCTGTCACCACTCATCAAATATGTTTTTGGAAAACACTCGTAATCAAATCAAATCCAAACGGTCGTTACCCACCAAACAATACGAAGCCTTTCAGTATTGTGCTCAAAAGTACGGTGACAAATGACCGCATTCGTAAAATTCCCAAACACTGCGGACCAAAGAAAGCGAACTATGTTTACTGTTTCATTTTTGTAGTCAATTTTGTTTCCTTCACTGCATTCCTCAGAGAGAGTCCAGGATATTCTTACATTTCGAGTTCCATATGTTGAAATTGTAAATTTAAGTGCGTCTAAATCAACTGGAAAATTAAGGGTTTGATACTTGTATTCGGGCTTTATCCATATCCATTCCTGAAGACCATTCCATTTATTTTCATTTGGTAAGTATTTCTTATAATTCTTCAGTTTTGGATCGGCACAAAACAAAACGTAAAATGCAAAGACTTGATCACTAGATACAGCTTCTTGGATCTGTTTTCTTTTGGATTCTATATCAAAGGTAGTAAAGTTTAAATTACAGCTTCCGTTGCTTTTGTAAGGCTCATCAATTAGCTCAGTGGCTGCGAAAGATGATATCGTAGACCCTTTTACATTTATATTCATTCTTTTCATATCTTCATATTCTTTCCTTTCCGTTGTATAATCTTTTGTGTAGGAAAAATACATCAAAATTACCGTGAAGAAAATGACAAAAACACAAGGGATCAGACACCACCATCTTGCAATAGTTCTGTGCTTTTGATCTTAAACAAAGAGTTAAGTGTTAGAAATTAAAGATTGCTATTTTGAGGTTTTTTTTAACTTACTATTCCAATATTTTGAACAAGATATTTTTTATCATTATATGTTGACCTGTTCTGCTTTTATGAAATATTTCACCATTGGCTCTTAAAAATGAGAGAAAAATAATGCGTAGTTCAAATACAGCTAAGCGTTTTGAATAGAAAGTGGTTTCAAAATTATACACAGTGTATAAAAAGTTCGTTTTATGTAATAATGACATTTATTTTGGTTTTACAAAAGCAGGATTACACTAATCACCTTCAATGGCCGAAAACAATTTTGAAACAATATAAATAAAAGCAAGCTGCAAGCGAAACAGAGAATTTTACCCTATGGTTTCAGCGTTTTTGTGAAGCACTTTGGATCAATATAAATATTAACGTATTAGGGTAGTTCAGGGGAACGTACAACATAACGAACGATTTTTCGTATTTTTCTTGGAATAAAAGTTTGTTTAATTCCCTACAAAATTTAAATAAAAGATTTAAAAGGTCACCGACCTTGTTTTGTCTGAAAAGATAGCAAGATTTAAACCTTTTTTTAAAAACATAGTCTATTTTTGCAGAAAATGTTACGACTAACCATTTTTTATATAAATAAAACGATAGAATTTCAAGAAAATGAAGGATAAAGTGTTTTACATAAATTTCGTTGGAAATATCAAATAAAAAATTGAGGTCACCGATAAAATTTTTGAAAAAAATTATGAAAATATGGGTCCCCTCATTGTTTCTATATATTTATCTCTCCTTAATACTTCTTTTCCAACAAAAATACATTATTGTTGCTTACCTTAGTTCATTTATTATCAATAAACTATTCAAAATCATTGTTGCAATATCAAGATTATAAACTCCAATTTTCATCGAATGCGCAAGATGGATTCGAAGTTTTAACACCGCAACCACCTAAAAGAAAGTCAAGCTCTAAATAGCTGAAATACATTTAGAGCAATAAAGTTAAGAGCATAGGTCACGTTTTTTCTTCTAAAAAAGTTTTTCGTCTTCTCTTTTTTTACTTTTAAGCTCCCCTGGCTGACCCGTCCGTCTGTCATTGGTCATAATCTTTAAAAAAAGATCATTTCAAAAAGCACTGAGCCAATTTAAGTTATATGTTATAGACTAGGGTGACACACAAACATTCCCTGTCTACGGATACATTAGGACGAAGAACAAAAACACGTCTGCTGCCATCATAACATTTATTCAACACTGCTACGTCATTACAATACAAGCGGGAAAAGGGGAATAACTCATATTTACAAAAACATATACGACCATACAAATACAGATATACAACATCCCGCCCCACAAAATTAAAATTTCTTAAATTTTATATAATGGTCTATGGGTNTTTGAAAATACAAAATAATGTAAAACCATGTTATAGACTAGGGTGACACACAAACATTCCCCTAGTCTACGGATACATCAGGACAAATACAAAAACACGTCTGCTGCCATCATAACATTTATTCAACACTGCTACGTCATTACAATACAAGCGGGAAAGGGGAATAACTCATATTTACAAAAACATATACGACCATACAAATACAGATATACAACATCCCGCCACACAAAATTAAAATTTCTTAAATTTTATATAATGGTCTATGGGTTTTTGAAAATACAAAATAATGTAAATATTTTAAAACATACTGAATTACAAATAGATTAATTTTACGTTAGAAATATACTCAAAGCATTCAAAATAGTTGAAAATATATGCTGAACTTTCACACTTGTCAAAAATCGAACATCCATCGGAAAACAACACTCCAGGTACATATGCAGAAATCGAGAGTCTGGCATCGAAAAGTCACTCCAAAGGACTCCATGCACGCATTACTCTCATATATAAGGTTGAAGTCCGGCACCAGATATCCACTCTAGGATTTGCAATGCATGCATTACTTCCACACAGACAAACATATAAAACGACGCTACAAAAAAACTATGCATAGAACTTTTACTCTAGCATCCTCCGGAAAATTGCCATTAATTTTATAGCTGAATAAAATATTGATATAGTCATCAGAGACCTTAAACTCTTGAAAAGGTATGACACAACTTTTGTGAAAATGTCTATAAATTTCACAACATTTGAAAAAAAATACGACTATTTCCCCCTCTCTATCGTTCCAGATTCATACATCTCACTCTCACGATAAAAAAAAATATCAATGAAAAATATAGAAGTTCCAGAAAAGAAAATATCAACCCATTAGGTTTTATTTATGACATAAATCATACCGCTATTGACAATTCACTATCAAATCAGCATAAATAATTTTTAAAAATGTAAAATGTATCAAATCAGCATAAATAATTTTGAAATATGTAAAATATGGGACAATGTCACAATCAACCAAAAAGTTTCCAAATAATTACTGTCATATGGCAGTGCAATCATTACCAATATGAAAAACAATGTTTAAACAACTGGAACGAGCTGTAAAAAAGTAAAACGGGAAGACAAGTTAGGAAAATGGCGATACAATTATCACCAATATGACACGGACTGGATCTTCTTTTATTTTTCGGAACAATCTTCAAAATTTCGAACGCACTTTTTCTTCTGTTAACGATGGCGATACAATTATCACAAACTTATTAACAATAAACGGACTGTATCTTCTTTTCTCATCGGACAATCTTCAAAATACGATGGCGATACAATTATCACCAATCAAATTGTATCTGATATGATAACAAACGACATAACATTGAATTTTCTTCAAATGATCACCAATGAATTACCGGTATTGTAGACGGGACTTCAACAAATACACAACAGTCAACAATTAACGCTCAACGTGCAAATCATGACTTAGACGAGACACACGGATGGCAGCACATACACAATACACAGATCCACGTGAAAATACAAAGTACATCTTACGGACGCATGGACAGATGGCAATACACTTAACGTATATACAGTCTCGCTGGATTAACAAAATATAATTATTAATGCTCCAAATCTAGCTTTAAATACATGGCACGAAGTTTTAAAATTAAATGTTCTTACCGGTAATTGAAATACTTGTAATTTCTATATTTAAAAACGGCCAAACTATTAAATTCCG
>MJUU01034733.1:103328-118312 GCA_002080025.1 Modiolus philippinarum
ATAGTAGTTAACTATGGGGAAAAGCCGTAGGTTTTCAAAAAACGTTTTTTGAAAACCTACGGCTTTTCCCCATAGTTAACTACTATGTTTAAGTTAAAGTAGAAACTTTCCAACAAATAAATGATATCCGCACTATAATTAGTTTTATATCCTCAAAGTCAGTACCAGTTTTTTTTTATACATTAATAAAAGTTTGTTTACATGATATTAAAATATAAATATCCATACCCATTTCATGTGTCAATACTGTTTTCTTTATACAATGAAATATAAAATTTCCTGTATAATGGATAAAACACACAACCTTTTCTTTCAAACATTAAAAAGTAAATCTAATTGTATTTTAATTGGCTGTCTTAAATTGTTTACTTCCTGTCATGGGTCTAATTATAATTGTGTTTAATGCGTTTTTTTTTTTCAACATCAGATTATAAATACTCGTATTTTACGAAACTATATGGAGTAAATGAATATGAAACCAAAACTTATATGTTAACTCCAATTGCAATACATTTTAGTGAGCTGTATGGCCATTTCGGGAATGAATTCCACACCAGCAGCACCAGAACCCAAACATAGGAAATCTTCAATTTCAAAAAATGTTTAAATTGAATAAAACCAACCGAAATTAGAATAACAAGTATTGTAATATGATTCCTTTGATCTTAGCATTGTTTAATGCTAATAAAATGGAGGGCAATGCTTAAACAGTGCATTATCTGACGGCCTTTCATGATATTGCACAATATCTAAATCTCCCTCAACAAAACACATTGAACCTTATGGCAGTGGGAGGAGTTACCAACAGTGCAAATTTAGATAATGCACAGTTGAAGCTCCGCCCGTTTTCAAGAATTACATTCAACGGGAAGTGACTTTGAAAAAAAACAGAAATCACTATTGTAACATATATTTCTGATAGCAAATGACTGTGCCTTGATACTATCCAAATAATACGACAGATTTAACCCCCCCACCCAACACACACACACACACACTTTCCGATTTAAATCGGCGTCAGTGCCATACAAATCGCAGTATTGTAGTTTATTTTACAATATTCACTCAATAAATGGTAAGTTCAAATGTTTCTAGTATATTTTTTGGATCCATTCTTCCCTGTTGGAAACGTTAAATAAAAAATGCCTTTTATCTATCTGATGCCAAAGCATTGGCCGATCTATCCTTCATAACCAAGTGGGATTTTAGCGGAATTCCAGAAAAAGCTGGTCCAGTGCACTTGTAAATTTCTATCTTATTTTTGGTTGAATAATTCATGAAACTTTCAAGTATCTTTTTTCGAAATAGGGGGATCCGAAATATTTTTTTTAAGGCGGGATCCGATCTCTGCACCCGGCCTCTGGACCTACCAAAGCGAAAGTATACTACATTTCTTCCGATTCTTGTTTTTCAGCTTTTATCATTTCCGAAACTATAACAACTAAAAAATAACGAAATATATACGTGTAATGGGATTAAAATAAAGCGTTGGTTACCTTATAATACCGATCCATCAATACTGATCAATCTATCCTTGAAAAGTGTACATGTCTTAAATCACGTGCTTATTGTACGTTGTTGTTACCTAGCTGTCATTCATGTAAAAGATAATCAACACTGTCAATAAAACGTTTTTCATTGGTCATATTACAAATCATATATAGCACCGCCCTACTCATTAAAATATTTATTGCACTCAAAACGCTATTAAACGCGTTTTTCGTGCGATGAATATTTTAATTCGTAAAAGCGGTGATATATATATTACATATACAATATATCCGATGGAGGGAGTTAAACCTTAGGTTTTAGAATTTACATAAATTTAGATAATAGTTATAATCAAGTATACACACGAGATATAATCTCCATATCTAAGAAAATGAAGAGAACATATCTCAACAAGGGGAATTGTTTTACCCACTCAACACTGCATTAATAGACAAACTCCTGTATTAAATATTTTAAGAAACAATATTGAGTCTAGTCGAGACAATTCAAGATTTTTAAAGAGTTTTGATATAAATCACGTTTAAGTATTCAGAGTAATTAATTGAATTAGAGTGCTTCGTAAAAAGCGGTGGCCAAGATGCCTGAGCGCCCAGCATACTTTGACTGTCTTAAATACCGTGAAAGTCTAAATAAAACTAAACAAAATATTTGTGTCTTGAACTGCGGTCATCCCGTCATTAAAATAGATTATTATATAGATAGCGATGAAAGATTGAGATTTCCCAGTGAAAGAAAAGTGATAATTAACTGTGAAATTATTTTCCATAATTTCACTCTAGGAAGTGACGTCACAATAGACGTTGTCAACGTTGTTGTTAAGTAAACGTCACAGCGGATTAATCTTGATAACGTAGTTCATGAAATGAATCATCAACGGAACCATCAAATATGCGTGAAAATCTATATAATAAAAACTATAACTAATCTTTGATTCTGATTATCGAAAATATTCAACTTATNATAGACAAACTCCTGTATTAAATATTTTAAGAAACAATATTGAGTCTAGTCGAGACAATTCAAGATTTTTAAAGAGTTTTGATATAAATCACGTTTAAGTATTCAGAGTAATTAATTGAATTAGAGTGCTTCGTAAAAAAAGCGGTGGCCAAGATGCCTGAGCGCCCAGCATACTTTGACTGTCTTAAATACCGTGAAAGTCTAAATAAAACTAAACAAAATATTTGCTTCTTGAACTGCGGTCATCCCGTCATTAAAATAGAATATTTCACTATGTTAATTCATTAAGGCTACGTACATTAGCCGGTTAATATATTATTTTATATTTTACAAACGGAAGAGGCTTCTTTTATTATTATTTGTGTCAGATATTCTACAAACATAGATAAACTTGTATTATACAATCGATCTGTTGTTACTTTAAATATATTTTCTCATACCAGTTCGTCAACTGCATTCATAGCCGAATGTGTATTTATTGGTCGTTTGACTACCTTCTTATTACACGAAGGTAGCTTAGGTTCAATCCTCAGATCGGGATTTTTTTTCTAAATGAAAGTTGTCTCAAACTTTGATTTAGGTGTATAATAACAGAAGGTCAAAATTAAGCAAACGTCATATTCATATGCATTGAAAAATAATGAGGTAGAAGTAGATAATTGAAGATACATAATTCGGGGTCAGCAAGTAAATTGATATAAATTATCAAAGTGCTTAGAAATCGAAAGAATGGAAGGGAAGACAAAAAAGAGATGGAATAGTCCAATGTATTAACAAAAATTAAAGTGTCTTAAATAATAAAAAAACAATTTCATAACAGGCCTTTTACATTGTAATTTTCATCTATGGCTATCAGTAACAGAACTTACATTTACACCTTGACATTTCAAGTAATAGTAAAGATTGTGAATCATTCACATCAGTTTTTTCCTGACTAAAGGATGTAGTAAGGTGAAATTAAGAAAATCTAGGATTTAAGTTGATACTTTACATGAAAAAAAGCATTAACAGAGAAACAATTCAGGAAAAACATTTTAACGGTTATGGACATTGTTTCCAAGATATTTCACATTAAAAAAAAGGTGAGAAAAGTCTCTCTTGGACTTTTACCTAAGCACAATATGGAGACATTATTTGTTACTTTCACAAGGAAGAAATATCTTATGTTATGAAATTTTGTCCTTAAATGAACCTTTGAAGCCTTTGATGACAAGACAATTTTGTGTTATGGGGTAAAATATATTACATAGGAATAATGGATTAACCCCGATCAATCTGAATGGCTGTAACCAAAAACACCACTTTGCTATATCTTTAACTTATTGAATTGCTTCTCATTATATTTACTAGGTCTTCCAGTAATTGTGTAATGCAGCTTGTTTTTTTCTTTCTTTTTTAGTTCTGTTTATGATACGACCTGCCTGCTTTTGCTTTTGCAATGGCATTTTTGCGCTTTGGTTTGATCTTTTGTTGATTAAGTGGTGTCGCATCATACTTTAGATTATTGTTTGAGGATTGTTACCGCTTTCATATCTATAATGGATGGTCTGTTATTGTAGAATATATATTTACAGTCGAATACAAATTTAGTTCTGCAACCATAAAAAAGATATCAGCATACATATTTGTTTTTTTTTCAAGTTCTGTTTGGGAGAAGCAATTTTTATGTTCTTGTTAATAAAGTAAACATATTGTTCTAAATGTCTACATATCACTCAAGGGATGTAGCGACTGATGACATATATACATTGTGTTGAAAAATGTGTTGAAGAACTTGAAGTATAAATTGAGTTATATCCCTTTTGACATAATTTCAACATGGGCAGTCTCTTATATGATAAATCTTGGAAAATATCTCAGTTTTCATTTAGAAAACTGAATTGGTTTTCAGTGGTTGTTTATCATATATCATTATTTTGTTTTTACAATTTCATATTTATTGTGAAATGCTTTATACATATACATGTCATGTTGTTTATATATAAAAAAGAAAGGAAACAGGGAATGTGTCAAAGCGACAACGACCCAAAAGTGAGTAATAACAACTCAATTTTCAATGAACATTGAGAAAACCCCACAACCAACGGCGGGTCGGAGTCGGCCCCTGAATAAAGAGTAAACAAGTTCAGCGAAATAAACATCATCCTAGACTCCTATAGACATAAAGTAACCTTATTAGAAAAAAGACAAGACAAACAAAGGCTTAATAAATTTCCTGACTTAGGACAGGCGCAAACCTGCGGCGGCGGGGTTAAACTAGTTTTATTGGGCCAAAACCTCCCCCCTACAGCCAATGTGATAAATCAAAATAAAAAAAATAGTGACAACATTAAAATTCAGTAAGCAACAGGACGGAGTCAATTTTGAAAAATGAAACTGAAATAACTAATATACGGACATAAACATGAAATCACAAAAAAATGTGTGTTGAGAAGAAGTGATCGTAATAAGGAGAACTCCTGGGGTTTCATTAGTAATGGGTTAAGATACACTGATTAGATTCTAAATTATTTTTTATCATTTTGATATATAAAAATTAATTTGAAATAGGAAATGTCACCAACATTTAGGCTTAAACCTTTGAAAATATAAGTTCGAGAAAAAAAAACAAGAATGAAAGACATCACTGGCCCACTTTGTAAGTCATGGTCTTCTCATTAGAGTGATAAAAAACAGTGACAAAGTATGATAATGGTATCTTGATTCTGTTGAAAATTTCTATTCCGTATACTAGTATATCTCTTACATTTCAATAAAACTGAGCCCAATATTTCATGTCGCAAAATGAAGGATATCTTTTAAACCATAGTGGTCAAATAAAAGAAAATATACTACACGGATCAAAGTGTTGTATTTGAACAGAGTGTATTTTTTATATACCGAAAAAGCAATGAATAATAAACCTAATAAACCTAATTATTAGGAGCATAGAACCCAACAATGAAGACTGAAGGTTTGATCAAGTGTTCCGTAAGATAAGCACGACCTGTTCAACGCATCGCACCAGTCCTACTGATAATTAAGAGACCGGTGTTAAATCATAATCGACGTTTGTAAGTTTGGCAATAAAACTCTGGTTGAAATTGACATGTCTTTTCTCGATTAAAATGGAAATATTACTCAAGGAAAACGGAAAGACTATTTGAAAGTCGAAGTCACTACGCTTGTTGTAAATAAAACTTTTCTGAACATATACCAACAATGAATATCTTTCATCTTGCAAAATCAATAAAGGATAGATAATCTCACTAATATTGAAAGTTTTGAGAATCTACAGCCTATACATCTCACTTGTTTAGTATACTTAAGGCTATAGTTTACTGCATTAGGTAATGAAAGTATGATATTAACAAAAGCTCTAAAGAGCCTGTATCGCTCACCTGGACCATGGGTGACACAAAAGTCTTTTCCAGAAGGGTCCAATGTTAAACTATGTTCCCTGCTGGAGGACACCTTGGATTGGATGAAGACATGCCAAATGCAAATTTGAAAGGGCTACCATAGGAGTTTTGTGATCAAGTTTATTTCCAATGAGATATTTAAGTGGTTTCAGACACCTATTATTTTAAAGGCATCCAATATAAACCTTAAATGTTAATGCTGGCAGCCATATTAGATGAGGTGTGATATCTTTAATGGAAGGTACCATCAATATACCATTACTTTCTAATTGGAAAAGTTGTTTCAGAAAGGATCTTTAAATGTATTTGAATGTGTTATCTATTTCAACTCATTTAAGACCACATTTCAAAAATATTTGGGCAGAGGTTTCCCTTAAAATTTAGGTAATAATTATTGCCAAAATCAAACATTGCAGACCCCTTTCAAAAATATTTGGGCAGGGGTTCTTCTTATTAGCTAGCAAAACATAAAATTGAGAAGAATTCCTTTTTCTAAAATTTCAGTTCTCTTGTTTAGTTTCCATGTCAACCGAAAGTTTCACCATCCATAACAACCTATAACAGAACACCATTCAAAAAAAAATGGCAGGGGTTCCCCTTGTAATCTAGTTTATACATAGTGCTAAAATCACAAATAAAATGTCTAGCAGAATACTTTTTTTTCTAAAATTTCAGTTTGGTCTCGTTTCCATGGCAACTGAGAGCTCCATCTATTACAACCCATGTGAGACCATAATTCAAATACAAATTTGACAGGGGTTCCCGTTAAAAATTCAAAGGGTCAAATGTTCGCTGGGAGACAAATCTGTTTGAGGTACGGACCTGTCGGATACCTTTTTTGAATGGGACCATCTAAGAATAATTATGGCTAAGTTGGGTGTAAATTGGACTAATAGTTTGTGACAAGAGTCTTCAATGTATTTTCCATAGGATCCAATGTTAAAGAAAGTGAGAACCGAACCGTCAATCCAAAACGAATAATCCAAGGACAATGACAACATAAGAAACAAAAAAGAAACAGAGACACAACATGAGTACGGCACATGCTGGACCTGCCGGATACCTTTTTTGGAAGGGACCAACTATGGACCATTGTGGCGAAGTTTGATTTTAATTGGTTTAGTAGTTTCTAAGAAGATATTTGAATGTCTTTTCCATAGGGCACAATGCTAAAACTATGTTCCCCGCATGTGGCCATCTTGGATGAGGTACGGATACCCTTTTTGGAAGGAACCATCTAAGGACCATTGTGACTAAGTTTGGTTTTAATTTGACTAGTAGTTTCTGAGAAGAAGATCTTTGAAAGTATTTTCCCATGGGGTCCAATGCTAAAACTATGTTCCCTGCTAGTGGCCATCTTGGATGAGATACGGATCTGTCGGATTATTATTATTTTTTTTGGAAGGATCCATCCTATTACCATTGTGAATCTTCTTTGAATGTCTTTTCCATAGGGTCCAAAGTTAAAACTATGTTCCACGCTGGCGGCCATCTTGGATGAGGTACTGATCTGTCGGATACCTTTTTTGGAAGGAACAAACTATGGACCATTGTGGCGAAGTTTGGTTTTAATCGGTTTATTAGTTTCTAAGAAGATATTTGAATGTGTTTTCCCATAGGGCACAATGCTAAAACTATGTTCCCCGCATATGGCCATCTTGGATGAGGTACGGATCTGTCGGATACCCTTTTTGTAAGGAACTATCTTAGGACCATTGTGACTAAGCTTGGTTCTAATTGGACAAGTAGTTTCTGAGAAGATATTTGAATGTGTTTACCCATGGGTCTAATGTTAAAACTATGTTCCCCGCTGGACTATGGTGACCAAATTTGGTACCAATTGGCCCAATGGTTTCAGAAGAGAAGATCTTTGAATGAAAACTTTATGCCGGATGGACGGCCAAACGGACGGACGACGAACAAACGGACGACGGACGCCAAGTGATGGCAAAAGCTCACCCTTGCATAGCAAGGTGAGCTAAAAAGGGGCTTTAGTTGTGCAATTTACCAGCAACATCAATGTACTTTTGTTTCTTAGGGCATTCATATAGCTTAGCTTAGGTTAGTAGTATATAGGGACAATTCACCGCGTATTTGAGGAAGTCACGTGACCGGATGAAGAAGTGAATGTTGAGAGTAGAGATTAGATTATAGATAGGGTTAAGGTTAGCTTATGGTTAGGGCTAGTGTTAGATTAAACGATAACATTAGGGTTAGAGCTAGGGTAACATTATAGTAAGGGTTAATGTTACTGTTGGTAAGGGTTAGATTGTAATTAGGGCTAGATTGTAGATAGGGTTAGAGTTAAGAGAAGAGACAAAATACCGAAGTTAATGTGAATTTAAATTCTGCATATGCGCATTTCGACAACTTATGTCTCTTCAGTGCAGATAAAATCTAAACGTTTGGAAGACTATAAAATCAAAGATGTCTAAAAACTGATAGAGAACAAATATCCAATATGATCTAAATGTAAAGCCAAAATCAGCTAAGGACAGAGTTATTATGATTAGGGGTAGATTAATGTTTTTTTCGTTTCTAGGCTGACAGCAGCAGCAGCAGCAGCAGGGGCACTATCACCATAGCGCAGCAGCAGCAGCAGCAATATCGTGAAATGATCACGCGAGCACAGCCAAAACCATACTAGTAAACTACTCATGAGTCTTGTTAGCTGTATTTAAAGCTTCGCTTATTATAATTTTCTCATTCGTGCAACGAATCTCAACGGGTAAAGACCTCTGAAATTTATCATTGCGATAGCTGTAATTATCATTCAAATCGAAAGTTCAATCTTCTACGCCACAAACAATCACAACATAACATAGAGCTAGAGATGAACAGACAACAGGGTATGGAAACAGACTCTAGCATGTCCGAGGAAAGCTATATTACTGAAGAATCTGACTATACCACCAACGAAAGATCTGATTAAGAAGAACACTCAGACTCAGAATCACCATGGGATATTATAGTTACCAGAGCCATGAATGGTAATCAGTCCGAATACGAAGAAAAGGTTGAAAAGTAAATTGACGAAGGACATGAGGAAGAAAAAGCACGCAAACTTGGATATAAAAAGATGTTCCCGGAATACAGAGATACGATGAAGGATACCTATCTCAATTATGTATTCTGGATAGAGGATATGAGGAAAGACCCAGTGCATAGAAAGATAAAAAAGACAGTCCAGCGGTTGAAAGAAGAAGAGGACTATGATACTAGAGAGGGCTGGAAGTATGCTGTAGAAAAAAAGACAGTATCTGTTTGATGAAGTATCGAATGAATATAACCCACCATCGACAGAAGATAGTAATGACACCATGTAAAGGATAAAAAACTGACATTTGGGTTGGGAGGAAGGGGTAATGCAACCTATAACTTTATAGTTATAGCCAGTCACAAGCCTGGCAAAATGTAGAGTGACTCTTCATGGTTTGAGAAAATAATTGCTGGAATCAAATGAAATTTATCATATAACCACCATCACCACAACCACCACCAACACCACCACTACAATAGCCTATCATCCAACCATCACCACCGCCGCCGCCGCCATTTAACCACCAATGGACAGTCCCATCACCGCCGCCGCCGCCAAAAAGTGAAATGAGCACTGCAAAAAACGCTCAAACATCAATAAATCACGAGTTTTCTCTCATAAGTCTCGGGTAAAATCAACAAACTTTTTAAAAAATGCAGGAAAAATACTAGCAAGAGTTATGTCCCTTCCAAATAATGAACGCAGACGTGATAGAAGACACCCACAGTCATATAATGATAACTGCTGATTGACAAGCCCGAGTCGTTCCGACTAAGGAAATTTCGATAAATTAACAAATGGGGCTGCGTCCATTTCCGGTCGCGCATACGTCATGTAATAAAGTCATACAACACCCTTGCGGTGTCTTGCACTCTTTCAACACGTCATTTCCAATTAAAATGGCTACCTACAGTAGATACACCTACTTCCGGTTTACATATGGGGCTACGCCCACTTCTGGTCGTGCATGCGTCATGTTATAATGTTTAACAACACCCTTGAGGAGTCACATGTTGTTTCTACACGTCATTTCCGGTAAAAATGGCCGAATATGGCCTCAAAAAAGGCTATCCCCGGTTGCGCATGCGCATTATTAACACCTTTACATCCGGTCACGTGACTTCCGCTTCAGATCACATGGCTTTCGGTGACGTCATACCCGGTCTACGTCACTTCCGGTAATCCACCTCTGATCAACGTACTCAAATACGCGGTGAACTGTCCCTATATACTACTTAGGTATTAATAAGATACAAAATTGATTGTTCTGTATCTTATTTCAATTGATAGTCTAAAGATATAAAGTTGTTAAGAATTGGGGTCTGAAGTGGTGGGAGGGGTTGAGGGGTTGTAATCCAGTCCATGAACGTATATTTTAGCAGCAGGCTTTCAAAATGTTTAACGGCAATACTTTCAAGTTGACGCTTTACTCACATGTGAAAATGGTTTATATATAGGCAATAACAAATATCTATGCATCTTCATGTTAAAAAAAAAAAGTTATCAAAATATATTATGCTTACCTTGGATATTTTGTAGTCCTTAAAACGTATATCTTAAAACGAAGACATATAGTTCGAACTATCTTTTCCTGATATCATGCTTTGATGGTTTTACGACTCAGTCGTCTGGCGACGGGGGCATTAAATTTTACTTTTGTCCGTTTGTCCGAACGTGCGTCCAAATTTTTTGTCAAGGGTTAATCAGGTCGTGAGCAAAGGAATTGTTTGATATTTTGTGTGATGACTTTGTATGATGAATTGTACCCTGTTTTCCCTTTTAAAGTCCGTCACTCTTCCACTTCTTGTTTGCCGATAACTTTTTTTTTCCATTATAGCCCATATTGAAAATTTTTATCAAGGATTTCTCAATTTGTTTTAATGTACTTTGGTCAAATAAACTTATCAGCAATCACAAAAATGTTATATGTAGCTTTGCAAAATTATCTTGTTCTTCCCTGCACATTTTAAGTTAATATAACATTGATTTGCTTAAGATATGAGATAACGCTATATCATACATGTATCATCAAGGGCATATTTTACATGCTTATGTTGGGTATGGTTGAAGATGAAGAAAGAACACATCATGGTTAAACACTTTCTTCGTAAGTATCCTTTCATTTTATCAATAAACATTACTAAGCAAAACTCCTTCCTCATCTGAATTTGTCTAAGGTCAGTTGTTGTTTATCAGTTTTTGTATTTTACAAAACGATATGGAGTAAATGAACATGAGACCATAACACATATGTTAACCCCAACTGAAATAATTTTAATGAGCTGTATGGCCATTTCGGAAATTAATTCCTCATCAGCAGAGCACTAGAACCCAAACTAAGGAAATCCATAATTTCCAAAAATGTTTAAAATGCATAAAACCAAACGAAATCCCAATAATCAGCAATATCAAATATAGCTAAGGACAAAAATACGATGCAGGGAGTCACATGTAATTCTAAGGTTTTAGAATTTACATAAATTTAAAAAAAAGTAAGTGTGTACATGAAATATTATCTGATGTACAAGTAAACCATAACTAAGAAAAATAAAGAGCATACATGTAGTTGTTTAAATGTTGTGATCGTCTTCTGTCGTCTTTTTGTCGGGCAGTGGATGAAAGCGATTGTAAGAACACTTCGCCAGTTAAGTTTATGTTTGTTGACGATCCCGCGTCCATGGATCATTAGGTTAAAAAGCATGGATGTAGCGTTGCTCGACAATTAGCAATGAATTCCGCTCAAACCGGTGCTAGGGGCCGTCTTGAACTTGCTATGAGGTATGACTAAATATCATTGTTGAAGGCCTCATGGCAACTTCAAGATGAAGAACAACAATAAAAGCGTTGTTCCATTGCTTATTATTACCATGTATTTGTAGAGACTTTGTCTCATTTGCATTTACTCCATATCCCTTCATTGTTAATTTTAGACTGGAGTTTGTCTCTCCTGCAGTGTGGAGTCCGTAAAAAAGATTCCCCGTGAGAGAGATGTATGCTCTATATACATTTCAGTTATGGTGTACTTATTCTTGAGAGAATCTCTCATATGGATACGCTATTACACTTTCATATTTTGGCTTTTTTATTTTTTGTAATCTAAATTTGTAATTCTGACCACCTGTTTATTGTGCCCACATCTCATGATTTTATTTTGCGAAGTTTTCTTATAATTTGCTCGATGGGTGCCCTGTGGTTGTTTAAATGTTGTGATCGTCTTCTGTCGTCGTTTTGTTGGGCAGTGGATGACAGCGATTGTAAGAACACTTCGCCAGTTAAGTTTATGTTTGTTGACGATCCCGCATCCATGGATCATTAGGTTAAAAAGCATGGATGTAGCGTTGCTCGACAATAATCAATGAATTCCGCTCAAACCGGTGTTAGGGGCCGTCTTGGATTTGCTATGAGGTATGAGTAAAGCTCATTGGTGAAGGCCTCATGGCAACTTCAAGATGAAGAACAATAATAACAGCGTTGTTCCATCGCTTATTATTACCATGTATTTGTAGAGTCTTTGTCTCATTTGCATTAACTCCATATCCCTTCATTGTTAATTTTGGACTGGAGTTTGTCTCTCCTGCAGTGTGGAGTCCGTAAAAAGATTACCCGTGAGAGAGATGTATGCTCTATATACATTTCAGTTATGGTGTACTTGTTCTTGAGAGAATTCTCTCATATGGATACGCTATCACACTTTCATATTTTGGCTTTTTTATTCTTTGAAATCTAAAATTGTAATTCTGACCACCTGTTTATTGTGCCCACATCTCATGATTTTATTTTGCCAAGTATCTTACAATTGGCCCGATGAGTGCCCTGTGATTGTTTAAATGTTGTGATCGTCTTCTGTCGTCTTTTTGTTGGGCAGTGGATGACAGCGATTGTAAGAACACTTCGCCAGTTAAGTTTATGTTTGTTGACGATCCCGCATCCATGGATCATTAGGTTAAAAAGCATGGATGTAGCGTTGCTCGACAATTAGCAATGAATTCCGCTCAAACCGGGGCTAGGGGCCGTCTTGAATTTGCTATGAGGTATGCGTAAAGCTCATTGTTGAAGGCGTCATGGCAACTTCAAGAAGAAGAACAACAATAAAAGCGTTGTTCCATTGCTTATTATTACCATGTATTTGTAGAGACTTTGTCTCATTTGCATTTACTCCATATCCCTTCATTGTTAATGTTTTACCATTTGGTCTCCTTAATGCTTCGATTTCATCTTTAAAATGACAATCTATAAAGACTGAATTTACAGTGTCTGCGAAATTCATTATTCATTGTGACGTATGTCGTTAGTAACATGCAGGACGTGCTTATCCTTCCGAAGCACCTGATGTCATTCTCAGTTTAAATGGCACTTCACACTATAAGTGCCTTAGTTCTGTAATTCTCTTTTCTTTTATTTCCCAAACATTTGTTTCATAAACGGACAACACTCAATCCTGTGCTGATGAGGCATAAAATGAAACATTGATTATGCCTCCATTAGGAAGAAGTAACATAAAATCGCTTATTTTTCTGATTTTCATTTTCCTCGAATATTTGCACTTCTATTAGCACGGCAACATAACTATCGTCTATCTCTATGGAAGGTTTGCAACAACGGAATAAAAGTCCCGAGTGATGTTGTTTTTGTCTACAAATTAGTTCGATTAGAAAGAAACGCCGTATTAACATTTGAAATAAAGATTTTAGAAATAAGAAATAGATTATTGCAAGCGGGTATAATGCGAATTAGACCTTATGTTTGTTGATATTTAATACCGAGCGATAGCGAGGTATACAATGAAGACAAATATAAGGTCTGACCATGTTCTTATTCGCATAGAGCCCAATTGTAATAATCTGTTTCGATTCTAATATATTTAACAAGAGTTTTTAACTTCGAAACGGTTCCTAGAGAGCAATATTGGGTTTTGCACTAGAATTGAAATATGTCGGAAAACTGCATACAAACACACATAAATTGACATAGAAAAATCTATATTCGTCATTTAATTAATACAAGTTGCTCAAAAGCTTATGAACTCATACAAATAATCTGTTATAAAATATATAAAATACGGATATTTTAAAATCGAAGAGGGTATAAGTGTGAGCTGTTTGCATTTCTGATTTATATGACTGCTTAGTTATGTTATATTTGAAGCCAAAAAAGGAAAGGAATAATACTCATATTAAAGCAATAACCGTACATTATTTGAATATCCGACGGCGTCAATCGTAGATTTCACGGTCAAAATGCAGTTTACATGTGACACGTCGATGCTGATTTCTGCCCTCACAATCCATTGTTATGTAAACGGAAAAACAAACTAACGCGACTGATGATTTATATAAGGCAAAAATGTTCATCAAATGATCAATTACTTGGTATGAGGTACCGTTAGTGTGGCGATCGTATTTTAGTATAAAGTTGGTAATAGCTAGAACCCGGAGTTAGAATGATAGATGTAATGTTTAGATATGTTAGATGTTATGATAAGACATTAGAAGTTTGAAATGTGTACCGTGGGAATTAGAGAAAGAGAGAGAGATCGCAGACCACGTGTAACAGTTCATGTAGAAGTCAACCATGTGCTTATATATCGTCAGTTCTGTATTATTCTGTCAAGTTGTAACATCTATGAAATAACACAAATTAAAAGTGGAACTTTAATGCATTATATTTATCTGCAGATAATATATACTGGATTAATAAGATTATAACCGAAATGTGACCATAAGTGACAGATCCCGGAACAATGCATCTGCATTGCATATTGCGGTCTGGACCTGGTAGTTCCCCGTCTTTAATATTTATTGTAAATATGGATGAGACAAAAACCAGAACGCAATATCTGGTGGAGAAATCCGGAATTCATTTGTAATGACGTTTTTTGCTAATGCCTTTACAATTGAGGAACAGGACTATTACTAAAGCAAACGAGATGTCAAAAGACGAAGAAAAAGCTAACGAGTTTCCAATAGACGATTTGTTGTTGACATTAAACCGTATGACAGATGTATTGGATTCCAATAACAAAAAAAGGAAATGGACATACTAACATTCACATTGAAAATTTTGGTGGATTA